>JAULBS010140378.1:0-12760 GCA_032355785.1 Symmetromphalus regularis | reverse complement strand
TTTTTTTTTTTTTTTTTTTTTTTTTTTTTTTTTTTTTTTTTTTTTTTTTTTTTTTTTTTTTTTTTTTTTTTTCACTTTTCTGTCACGGTTTTTGTTACCGTAGCATTAGTCCAAACCGTAGCATTAGCAACCATATAATATATAATCCAAAAAGTTATGAAGTGAAATACTTTTGTGTATTATGTATACGTTGCAAAAAGTTTTAAAAACGGTTGTTTGTCCTTTTAGCACTTATTTTTCAACTGAAAAACGCTGGTGTTTTGATGTTCCACTTACGGTGACGCAAATTATACTACAGTTCTTCAGTTACATACCTTTGTGTCAACATTAGGTCCTTCTTTATACCCAATATTTTGCTTGAACTGACGTATGAAAGATGGTTCTTCGTTCTGGATATACTGAATACCACTCCCCTTCTTTCCTCGGCCTGCCATTGTTGTTTTAATTAAAAACCAAGATAAATTCACTCACTAAAATACGCTACTGTTTGCATCTCTCTTTTCGCATATTGCTTGTAAAAGGATTTAAACGGATCAACCAGCGAACAGTCTACTTCTGATGGCAAAAAAGTCTTAGAGTTATGTTTCCTTTGCTCTCAGTCACAGGTCGACTTTGGTCTAAGGGCGAATAAAAAATAATAAATACATAAATAATAGTTTATCATCCTTTTTTTAAAAAAAAGAGATGAGGGAGGGAGCTTTTTAATTTTTTTGTCTTCAAAGGAAATATCAGCAAACAGGAATTTTCACAACTTTGGATGTAGTTTCGATTTTTGTGTATCATTTTATTTTGAAATAATAAAGAACATATATTTTTTTTAATTAAAGTTCTGTCTTTCCACATGTAATTTAAAATAATTGAATCTAAAAAATTTTTATGATAAAGTAATATTTTTTATCGGGCCTAATCACTGATTACAGAAGTGTCCTCTAATAATGAAATGGGACAATAAAGGGAAGGTTCGAGTAACTCTCCATTACTGAAAAAAAAACAATGGAGATGAGGCCCATCAGCACCAAGTCACATCATATTTCAGGAATGGAGTTATGAGGATTATTACTACTTAAAATACACTATTATAGGTCGTGTTTACAGTCAATTTAAAAGTGTTGAAAATATTCTACTATAAATCGCCTATAATATAATTATATATGTATAATAAGTTTAAGTTGTATTTAAACACAACAGTACTGGAATTTGTGAACATAGACGATCCTATTTCGGGCTCCGGAGCACGTGCTAATCGTGACTACAAACTATTACATCGTTAAATTCCGTTATATTCCGTAATTTGTGTCACTCTAAAGTAATTACCTCAAGCTAAAACTTTCTCATAGTTGTATTATTAACCTCTATATAATATATGATAAGCTATCATGCCAGGTATTCATTTTACATTTGTGTTGACATAAAGCTATAATAAATAATACAAAAACAGGCACCGCGGAGAAGGGAGGGGCCATGCCTCCCACTTTTTAAGAGACAACTAATAAAATAATCACTAAGAAAATTGTTTGCTGAATAAAAATATTTTAAGGCTCTGTGACAAAATAAAGTTGCCGTAATCTGGAGAGATTTCGAAGTATGAGGGGGTTCCTGTAGGAACGTTGCTGAACTTTGGTCACCTATTTTCAGTGGCACCCCCAACCCACACTTTCAAATATACTATGTTGGCCCTGAAAAAGGTGTCGCAGGATTTCTGAAAGGAGAGGTTCAAATGTGATGGGTGAATAGGACTGGGGAAAAATGGTTAATCGTCCTTCCACTCGAAAAATATAAAAATAAATAAATAATAATAACAATAAATTTAAAAATAAATAAATAAATAAGCCAGAAGGGGGTCCGCTATTGTTTTACGAGTAGTAACTTAACCATCATGCATTTCGTTCACTCTCGAAACGATTGAAGCGAGGCATGCATTCCATTTTCAGAGCGAGGCTAACTGGGCTAACTAATACACAGTAATAGCTATTTCATTATGGCTGATAATGTGGAAGTGTCAAGTACCTCAAGAGGGAAATCAAAACAGCACTGCTGTGTACCATTCTGCACATCAGATTCCAGATACGATACAACTAACAGACTCCATTTTCACAAAATTCCGAAAGATCCAGCCTTGAAGAAACAGTGGATTGCCAACATCCGAAGAGATGAAGGCCCTCTGTTTAACGTAAGTTTGTTATGCAGGGACAGATCAAGACCATTTTAAAGAGGGTACAGGGGGATCTAGGACATTTGCAAGGGGTCAATGATAATATAAGGATTGTTTTAAATATTGAAATGAGTGTCAACGTTGGATACGACCAAAATATGGAGTTGGAAATGTCTGGTCCACTTTGATTCAGATATTGAAATATTCTGTTCGCAACTGCTAAATAGTACATTAGAGAGTTGTACTAATATATTTAAACGCATATTCCCACGGACCCTTGAACTAATTAATTTCCAAACGAAGAATTAATTTTAAATATAAACATTTGATTTGTCCATAGATACACTTCATTCAACTACTTACATATTTTAAAAATAATAATGAATTATGCACACGGACAAATAAATCAAAAAAGAAAATAACGTTTTTTTACCTTTGAAGGTGTGACGTATATATTTCGAGTCACGTGACGGGTATTCCCTTGTTAGCCGTTATTTTAAAACTTCTGAATATTTTTGTAACTGCAAAAACTTTTCGTATCAATTTATTTCGCCCCACGAGGAGTCCCGATCTTCAAATTTGACATTTTTAAATGTGAAAAAATCTATCGACTCGACATGGAATTACCTATACCATGGTTCAGTTAAAATGTCTTGCGTGATATGAAAATGTGAGATCTAGTATAACAAATACATGTAAGTTTCATTCGTAATCAATATTTAGACCACAAAGCCCCTTAAATTTCGTGGGACTATGTCTTTAATATATATTTATATATTGCATATATTTAATAAATGTTTTATTTATTATATATAATTTCGATATAAAATTAAAAGGTTAATGTATATAATTAAATATATAATTATATTTTAAAATAAATAGAAAAAAACTTTAAAAAAGAGAAAGAAAAGTAGCTTCAATAATCTGTTTTTATCTCGACACCTCATACTTTATTTTTGTTGTTGTTGTTATTATTATTTTAGATAACCCACACCACTGTAGTTTGCTCAAAACATTTCAAATCGGAAGATTATGGATGCTGGACCCCAGTTCGCAAACGACTAAAACCAGAGGCGGTCCCGTCTATCTTCGATTGGACAGGACAAACAAGTGGGAGAAGACCTTTAAACAGGAAAATACTTGCACGTAGGCCTGGAGAGGAATCTTTCCAAAGGTAGCTTTATTTATTTATTATAATAATAATTATTATTATTATTTGTATTATTATTAATAACATTCAGCATGAATTATTAAATATTATTATTATCATCATCATGCAAATTGAATTTGTATTAGACCTAAATAAATTGTGTGTCGAACCTAAATATTTTAATTAAAACAATTAATATTTTAATTTTGTTTCCGTATCTAACATTGGTAGATGGTACAAAGGAAAAAGAATTCTAAATACAAATAGTAGGCATTTTTGTTTTATTACGTCAACCCAGCAGAATGCAGTGCCGGCGTATCCGTTTAAATATATGGGTTATTAGTCATTTGAAGGGCGCCTATTCAGTATGTGTTAATATTGTCGCAAAAAAAAGGCGATGAAAATTATTGTGGGTGGGGGCAAATGACCCCTTGCTCCCCCCCCCCCTCTGCTGCGCCGGCTCTGTGGTGCCTCTTTAGCTATTGGAGTTGTTGAATACAATGAACCAAATGTGATTCGAATCTGGAAGTAGAAAAAGCGCTGGAAAGTTGTTACACTATATATTCGAGTTTGTCACGAATCGTGAAAATCTGTCTTATGTCTAGTTTCTATACTGAATAAGGAAGTAGAGAAACCGCGGGAAAGTAGTTACATTACAGTTGCGGATCCAGAGGGAGGGTCTAGTGGGAGGAGACCTTTTCTGGGTTTTTATAATTAAAAAAAAATATTGTTCACACTTTCCGAGTTGGGGGACGTGAAAATTAACCGTTTTCCCCCCAGTCTTCTTGATGTTATTATATTAAGGGAGTGGTTACAGGGGCGTAGATCTACGAATTCACTGAAATTGCGTCCCTGTCCAAACATCTGGCCATCCTAGTGCTTCTCACCAATGATAATCAAAAACAGATCATACATTAGAAGAAAACTAATATACAATAAATTTTACAAAAGTGAAAAAAATAGACATTTTTTAGACCGCCCGAAAGGTGGAATTGAACCACTGTGACGTCAGTCACCTACAGGTTTGAAGCCTGCACCCCAGACCACTGAGGATCATCCGGGCACTTAGTAAACTGCTCGTACGTATTATATAGGCACTAAGAATATTTTATTATAGAAATGGTTTCTCATTTGCATATTATAGTTTCTATGTTTTATTTTTATTTATTTTTTTAATTTAAAATAAGTTTTTTACCTGAACTAATTAGTAAAAACAAAATATTTTATAATTTTTATAAAAATGTTTTGTATAAGTTTTCAGTTAATATTTGGTGACGCTACTTATAAAGCCACTAAAAGAAAGAACTTCTTCCTTCGGTCGTTTCCGTATTATCACGAAATATTCCGAATCATAACGGGCGGTATACGCTAGACTTTCTCTGTGCAATAGTAATGAATAAAACAAATTAGTAATAAATGAATTAGTAATAAATAAGTGCTGAAATAAATTTATATTAAAATATTTTGTTGTATTAAATAAATGTCTTTGTTAATAATTTTGAATTAAGTAATTTAAGTATGTTACTACTGCAAAATGAAAAACACGGTCGATAAAATATGCGAAGTCCTAAATTAGGTCACAGAAACATACAAAATTGATAACACTCAAAATCGATATATACACATCGATATGGTGTCAATACATATAACTAGAGATAAAATATTACATAAAAGGATGTGAATTTTGATAGAGTATATCTAACAATGCACGGGGAAAATGATAAAATTGAAAAAACGCTTATAATCAGGGCAGATCCACTATCATAAGGGGGGGTCCAGAACATGTAGCTTTCTATTAAAAAGTTGTGTTTTTACAACAGCTTACTTTATTTCTCAAGATGAGCGGTAACGCCTAGGGGTGTTCTATGGAGAATCCAGGAATTTTAAAGAGGGTTCAAGTTAAATATTCTAGAATAAAGGAAAGACAAGACAAGACTGTTGTTTAACGACACCCCATCACATTGTTTAAAAAGTTTGTTTTATTTAACGACACCTCTAGAGCACATTGATTTTAATCTTATCATCGGCTATTTTTGGACGTCAATCATTCTGCCGCCACACATGTTACCATTTCTGACAAGATTTTTTTTTATATACAAGCACTGTCCCACAGACAGGACAGCACATAACACGGCCTTTGATGAATAAAGATCACTGGTTGGAACGGAAAATAGCTCAAACTGCAAATGAATCCACTGAGGAGGATCGATCCGAAGACCGACAGCTTCAAAGGTGGACAGGCTACCGTTTGAGCTACATCCCACTCCTCATCACACTGTTTATTCAGCAGATATAAGGTGTCGAACATACAGTAGACCACGAGTTCACGTGTCTTCACAGCGTGGGCGTCTATCGCTTCTTGGAAGTGGAGGGGACGGAGGAGGGGGGCTTCTTGGAAGTGGGTGAACGGAACCGTGTGGAGTATCTAAAACAATATGTGCCCCGGCCAAGGGCTCTAGAGTAGCTAGCATTAGGTAGACGAGGCGCTTGCATCGTCTGGAGTTTGTGCAGATTAAAAAAAAAAATCCCCATGATGCTGATATTTATTATCCACATGGCTCAACCTCCCAGCGTCTAGGTTTGCCTCGACGTTTTTCCCGCTCTGGCTACGCCCCATATGGGTTAATACATCACTGGTGTTTTTTAAGCAAAAACAGACAAATATACAAGTCATGTATACAGATATAGTCTGGTGTTAACCTAGGAATATAAAAACCCAGACATGTCAAATGCATAACGCATAAATTGTCCATGGTTTTAATTTAGGTTTAATACATAGACCTCCGAAACATTAATGACCCAAACATATGAAATTCTCCACGTACGTTTGACACCAAATGGCCGCCGAATAAACAATGTGCTGGTGTTAAACATGCCTTTCTATAATCCCCACTTCAAGCTGTCTGCTGGGTGATGGGTGAAAAGTTGTCTATAAAATTTAATATGAAATCTATAGGCAACCAGCTGAACATGGACAACATGATGTTTTAATTTTATATTAGTTTAGTTTTCTTGTTGCTGCTACTTTAAAAAAATTTTATTAATAAAATCAACAAAAAGTCCACGAAATAGTGACATCATTTACGGTTATTATAATTTATAGGATCTGGACCTGTTTACTTGGAATACCAATGCAGGCACGGCGGGAACAAGTGAGCAGACCTAGGCACGAAGCGCTGAGTTTCAAGCTCGATTTAGAAATATTAGGGGGAACTAGAGTTCCAGACCCCCTTCCTCGCCGTGCCTGCAATGGCATTTTGGGGGGAGGTGGCGGGAGGCAATGAACTGTTACATAATCAGCAGTATCCGTTGCACTTTTAAGCTCAATATTGGGTAAAAAAAAAAAAAAATCTTCAGAAATATAATATCTATTTTAATGAATAAAATCACCAGATTTTTAAACGTATTTATTTGTAACAAGTTGTATACCAGGAGCGCAGTAGATGAGGAAACATCCCAGAAATCAGAACAAAATATATAATTTAAAAGAATTTTGAACCTTTGTTAATTTCGTTCAAGATCCTGCCTTTGTTGCTGTGTTTATAAAACTAAAGTCTAATGTCTGGATGCTTTACCAGCATACTCTGTATACTCCAACGACATCCACTGATTCAAGTCAACAAACTTTATTTTAAGACTAAACTAAATATTATACAGGGTTGTTGTAAAGAAAACTATATTTCCCTTTAAAATCTGAAAAATAAGCTAGCTGGTTTCGTTTTAATCATAATCCAAAACAGCAACCTTCGTTCAAATCAAATGAAATTCTTTATTCTATTATATATGAATTATATAAACAGTAAATACATATAAAGTTTAACGTATCATATTATACAGATACATTGTAATACAAACATAGCACAAAACATTTCTGGAGAATAAGTTCTAGACTTACGATGAAGGTGTCAGATATTCTGCCTTGTTTACTTTTCATCCAGCCAGAGGATGTTCGTAGAGATCGAACGAACCCCCCTTTTTCTGAAGGGCCCTTTCAGACTAGGCTAGAGGCCCCCTGATTTTTGAAAAGTTATTTAGTTTTGGTTGACATACGCTCGCAAGTGCCCTTTTAATACCAAAAAGAACCCCGCTTGAAAAATCATGGCTACGGGCTTGAGATATACTACAAAGTACTTCAAGTAAACCCATCATTCACTCGATTAAATGACACAGAAAAATAATGTTTCTATTTGTCTATCCATTGCATATTGCCATGATAGTAAGCCAATATTATTACGGGATGTTTGATGATTCTGCCTAGTTAAAGTAGTTTACTAATAATCAGTTATTACATATATACATGTGTTACTAGCTGTGAGCCTCAGTGATCCAGTGGTAGGACTTATGACTATCAAGCAGAAGACCTTGGTTCAAAACCCATCGGAGGCTGGCTCACACTTTACTATGTGTCACAATTTTCTAAATGTTTGACATCTAATAGCGGATGATTAAAATATCAATTTATGCTCTAATGGAGTCGTTAAACAAAGTGTTACTATTTTCTTCATGTGTATAATGTTTTTGATAATATTCTCTATGATTCTCATATGGAAATAAAAACTGGTATATTGGAATGCTCAGACAAGAAGGGCAGATTGGTTTTCCGCCAGTTCTGATAGTTGGAGCAACTATCATGAGAGTTGTTCTTTAATGGTGTGTCCCAGTGTTCATCATTTGGAATTTTGTAAACATGTTATACAGTTGCTTTTTTCAGCCGCATCATTATCATCGTCATCATCATCATTATCGTCATCTTAGTTAATTAACTTTGAGTGAAACTCATAAATCAATTTTGTGTTAAATCAACTCAATGTGGCGTGTATTCATTGGTTGGTATTGCAGATATTGAATAACATCAACCAATAAAAACAATGCTTGCAATATAATTCGTAATTGTATATTTTCTAAATTGTGTGACAGGAACATTTTTGTTTTTTTATGTCAGGGTACAAACTGATTAACCATGGCCGTAACTAGACTCTTTTTTTTAAATGAGGCAAAAACACTTAATAGCCGAGCGGAGCATTGCAAAAACATTTGGACGAGTAGTCTTTGTACAAACATTTAAAAATCGTCAATTTCGGTATGAGGCATTTGCCTCATTTGCCTCAATGTAGTTACGACCATGTTAACATATGTAATTATGACTAGAAGAGCAGAATCATTATTTCAAGACCTGTAAATGCGATTCGTGTTTGTTTTTGTTTGCAGTGGTATTAAGAACAGAATCTGTACTGTGCATGCTGGTACGATTAACTAAACAAAATTTAGGCTAAGTATATACATGTATATATACTTAAAGTTAGTTTTTCGTTCCCATTTACTATTCAAGGGAATCACCACCTCCGAAAATAGATCTATCATATATTATGTTTATAAGAGAAAGCGCGTGCGTGCGTGCGTATGCGTGTGTGTGCGTAGCTAGCCTGTTGGGAAGAGGTATTAAAAAAAATATCCGGTTATAGACGCTCGGGACAGACTAAACAACATTGTGCTTAGAAAATACTCCAATACTGAAAGGGCTTTTTCATATTTCATATTAGATTTTTCTTGCGTAAATCTGGAACTTTCCCCCACCTTACCCCACCCTCACCCCCTATGCAGCAGCATGGTTATTTTTTGCATTCATATTCAAAATGCATGTATACAAGCTAAAACAGGGATGGTCTTATTTAAATAGAGATAAATATATATATAATCTTTCAACAACCATCCAGGTACCCTAAATAAATTTTAAAAGTTGAATAATGTGTAGGGAATATGTATGGAGGGGTGGTAGTGTTAGGGAATATAATGTTAATTATTAGTATTTTCAGTATATATACATAAGTGACTGTATTGTCGGGGATTTATATATATATTAAGTACTACAGGGGCGTTGGGATGAAATTCATATTAGGGGTGGGGGGAGTGGGGCCTGCTCCCGTTTCCGAACATCAGAATTTGCCGGTGAATAATTCAACGAAAAGTAAGGAACATATTTATGATAATTATTTGGGTAGCTGCAGCCCCCACCCTACCCCACTCCCAGCTCCAACGCCCCTGTTCTGCATTTGTAAATATTCCTTAGCAATGATATCAATAACCAAATATAATTTTCTTTACTTATTTGGCAGTACATTATGTTTGCATTTCTTTTGGATACACGTATACCAATAATTTAACTAAATCATATAATTAAATTATAAGGACATTCATATATTCGATTTTATGCTTTTAAATACCTAAATATTATTATTGTGTATGATATATAGGCATACCCAAAAGGTTAAGCCATGTCGCTTTGTATAATATACTGAACATAAAATGTTAAGCAACCAAATGTTTGACGTTGAACAAGAAGTCTCAACTTTGTTATACATACGATGTATACAGTATATAATAATTTTTACGTCAAAATACAATGACCTCAGAAGTAATACGAACTACCGTTTACAATAAGTCAAAACAACTATAATATTACGTAATCGTGGAACTTTTCAGAAATTTCCGCCATTAAATGTTATTGTGACTTAAGATGCTGACTAATGACGTCATAATAAGTTTTCAACGCTTATGTTAAAATATATTTTAAATTTTTAGGGTGTCAATAAAATCTCCAAAAGAATTTGAAAATGACCTTGCCCTTTGAACTTGGAATGAGCATTTCACTGCAAATTCATACGCGTTATTAACCATACATGTTATAGACCTTCTAGGCATGCTATTGGTCCCACTAAATGACGTCACGAATAGAAAAACTAGCGATCACGTTGAGAAAGTAGGCCAATGAAGGTCAAGGGCACTTACCAGCTATTTTTGGTATTTTGCATACTGAGTCTGCGCATATTTCTTTCTAAACGCTGATTGGTCAATTTTAATATTATGCATACGGATGACGTACCAAGCGCCCGAAGACGAAGCTGATCACGTGACAAACTAGTCGCCATGATGAATAGTGCGCTGCCGATAGACTGTGAAGTAATGGACTGCAAAAAGTCTATTTCTTGTCTTTGATATAGGTCATTGTTTCAATTTGTAATTGGAACTACACCATCCACAGGTAATTTTTACTTTAGCGATAATATTAGTAAAGGTGAATGCTTTCTTATTTAGTGATTAAACGCATGTTTTGTTGATGGTGAACCGGGTAACTGGTTTGCTCTGAAGGGTCGCGCCTCTGTGGCGAGTATAGGAAAATGGCTGCCGCCTGCTCGCGCCTTTTCTCGCACGTTGCAAGGCAGACAATCGCGTAATGATCTTGTTTGGTATGATCAACTGAAGATCTGTTTGGTTTAATTGTTTTGATGAATTATTAATTCTAATATTGTTAACATTTAAAACGTTCTTAATGTGTTGATACTTTTAATTTTACATTTTTATTTGAGTTTCAAGACAATGAACATGACTGAAAACAGCCAGTGTTTACACCAGGGGGTGAAACATAACATTTGTAACCAATCAAAGATTATTTTAAAGAAAACTTCTAGGTAGTGGTTTTTTGTTTTTTAATTAGTGATTGCTTCTGACTTCTTGTAAGATGGGTTTGGTAGGCTATGTATGTCAGGATAGGTAAGGTGCAGTTCATTAATCAAGGGAGGGATGGGTGGAGGTATGTTAGCCCCTGGCTTTAGGAATGCTAAATTAAGAAGTTAGTATTCTGTCATAGAGTGAAGATAATAAAGATGCATAAACACATGAAAATAACTTTTGTTAGTTGAAGTTTTAAAATTTTCATACATTTCTCCAGACCATGTTTTTCATCAAATTGATCCAGAATCCATTTCTCTTACAACAAATTTGTCATGAGGATAAAATATCCACCTAAATTAACATATATATATATGCAGGGCTAAACTTTCGTGAGAATAGCCGAATCTGATTCGCGTCAGAATTTGCACAGGTATTAAACATCCAAATCCAGATGGATGGATTCGTATAAATTATTTCAGATAAAATGAAATCATAATCGGATTAAAAGATCAGCAAAGTACTGTGTCAACCAGAATTTAGTTTTACATAAATAAACTTTTCGAGCGTCCAGTCTATGCTATTTCAAAAGTGTAGCATGATTGCATATATTTTAATTGTGCGAGTTGTCTAAGACATACATTCGCATCAATGAAGTATTGAGAACAATTTGGATGATCGAGACTAGTCTGGCCTCACGTTACTGATTTCTAACCCGTTTTGATGTACCAAAGCACTTTGGATAACAGAAAAACAAAAGGGATTTGGGGTTCATTTTCTACAAAACAATGCACGCCTGGAAATAAGTGCTCGGTCACGGACATTGTTTGGTACAAAATTGTCATTTGTCAAGCTTTGACAGTCACAAATTTAATATTTGCGGTCATTTTGTCAGACGCAAAATCAGTTGTTTTTCTATCTAATCTGTTCAATGCTGTATGTTTAAAATGCATATTTTGAGGAGTTTCAAGATCATAGACATGCTTACATATGCCTAGTAGTAACTGAACAGTTACAACTGCATTTACCGGGTAAATCAATTAATAGACCCAATCAAGCCTGATGACTATAAATAATACTTTGAAATCCCTAAATCTGTAATCGGCTAACGTATTCCGAGTGACCTAAATGTCAACATTAACTTGGAAGTCGCCAACAATTTTGATGACTTTTTTAGTGTCCACCTGTCCCTTCCCTCATCAGTGTCATTAAATGATACCGGTTGGTAATATAGAATTAGCAGTGCAAGTGGGATTTGGATATGCTGCTAAAATATGTGACTTCAGGCCTGTGCTTTAATGTAGCCTGCTGATGTCACATGATTGGTCATGAAGGCAAGACGTTGAACAAAACCGTAGCCTCCCAGTACTTGTAGTTCTGTTGATACTTTAGAGAGAAAGCTTGTTAGAACATAACATTCCAGTACCTTATATGCAATTATTTATGCGGCCGAGCTTTTATTTTACATTATCGCGAGGAATTGTGATCATGTCCACCAATAATAAAAAGAACAAAAAAAAGGAACATTTACCAAACTCTTTTCGGTTAGAGTTTCATTTATACACTTTGACATTATCAGCATGCCATCCACTAGTCTGGTCCGCAGCATAATTTTTATCGGTCCGTTTCTTTTAGTTGATCAACTGTCATTGCAGGTGACATTTTTTGCAAGTAATTATCTTACGTCATCAGTTAAGTGGTGTTAATACTGAATCATAAAACACTTGTGCCGGCCCAAGAATCAGTACTGAAGTATGTTAATTATTGGTTCCTTTCACAGTCAGTTAACAAAAACAGTGAATACGTTGTTAGTACCGCTTTTCGGGTGCTGCAAGGTGTAATCAAAACTATTTAAAGTATATTAAAAGTAACACTGTCGGGTCTTTGATATCACTTTCAGTGATTATCAGGCCTAAAATTTCAGGAGAATCCAACAGGATTCTCATAAGAGCAGTTCGCAAGAATCCTCTGAATCCAGTTTATACACACATGCTCATAAGCATATGTGGGAA
>JAULBS010140367.1:0-12761 GCA_032355785.1 Symmetromphalus regularis | reverse complement strand
TATATGGTGAGTGGATGGCATACTCTGGCTCTAATGGATGGATGGATTGGTACAGAGTGGATTGATTATTGGTTATATGGTGAGTGGATGGCATACTCTGGCTCTAATGGATGGATGGATTGGTACAGAGTGGATTGATTATTGGTTATAAGGTGAGTGGATGGCATACTCTGGGTCTAATGGATGAATAGTTGAGTGTGCTGTGACAAGATGTAGTACCGGTATATATATAAGGATTTTATTTCTGACATTTTATTTGATGATCAAAGAAATCTGTAATTTTCAGTTAAACTACAAACAAGCCATATTAGAATTATAATAAAATATTAATATTACATGTATTTTAATCAAATTATTGCATCTATTTACATATATGTGTTTATATAATAAAAGATAGAAATGGCTAATATATATATTTTTCTTCAAAATTGGGAATGAGAAACGACACAATCTTTGGGGATTAGTGCCAGATATTGGAGTCTTGCCAAGTAAATGATAAAGCCCAGGTACAACCCCTACAATTAAGAAAATGTCCACAGAAAAATAAATGCTGTGGAGAAATAGGGTCCACAGCATTTTCCATGTCAATTTTAGCGTAAAGTATACTTTATTTTTAATAAGAAAAAAATATATCTTGAATTTTTTTTTCATCTGCAGCAAAAAAAAGTGCCGCGCAGAATAAAAAAATCTGTGGAATCTCCACGGCATTGCTGATTGCCACAGCTGTTTTAGGGGTTGCTGGTGTAAAACTGGAATTGGTTTTTGTTATTATAGAATGAAGATTTGGATAGATCAAGTAGTTCTGAAGATGATGAGATGCAGCCTACACAAACACCCAGTCTGGTTCGGCCAATGGTGAGTTCAATAAAACATTACTCTAAAAGCAAAAATAGGTATTCCATCCTGTGTGATGCATAACAAATCATAAATAGAGATTATTACATGAGCGCGATGATCGTAAGAACATTATGAAATGAGTTTGTGAATTGCTATAACATTCACAAACGAGTTTCATAATTGCACGAGTGTTATAATTTCTTTATTATCCACATGATAAAAAAAAAATCAATTTTCAAAGAAACACAACTGATTGCCTTGTCTAGGATCCACATAATGTAATGTCAGCTAACAGGTCGCCGAAGGACCACTGTTGTAATGTTGAACCCATAGCAAATAGTTCCATATAATCTCATTGGTCAGGTCCAGGGAAGTAGCTTGACATAAATAAAAATGTAGGCACATTTCATTTTGAGGGGACCGAGGGCATGCCCCTGGGACATTTTTTAAAGTCTATATCGCTGCATTCTGAGGCATTTTTTAAAGAAAAAAATATGTAGGCTCATGCCTACAGTGCCTAAAGGAAGCTATGCCACTGAGTTCTTTGGGAGTCACTTGTAGAAAATTGAGAGTCAAGAGCTTAATTTTACATATTTTTCAGGTTCATTTGAATTTGTTTTAATTTGTTTGTGATGTCAACAAGGGCTTTGAAGTAATGAGGCAATGCAACACCAAGATCAAGTGGTTTCTGACGTAATAACAGTCTTGGTGTTTGATTTGAGACCAAATGTCCTTTTTTGTTTCTTTAATTTTTTTTAAATTTTAGTCAATTACATGAGTATAACTTAGCTCCTTGCCACAGTGGATCAAATTTGTGATTTCATGGATATTTGACTTTGGCTCCTGAGTTATTGAGACCCTTGATACTACTGTAGTCCCAATTGCCTGTAAATATTTTGTTAACTGGAATGTTTCTGGGCTGCTAATTGTCCAGGTGAGTGGATTTATATCCTGATTTCTACCTCTGTTTAAACATACGTGTGTTAAAAGTTTAACCTATATATATATATATATATATATATAGAGATGTAGCCTCAAAATTTAAATGTATTCTGCTGTTTATGTCATGTGTGACGTGATTAGCTGTTTATACCATGGCATACGTGATGTGATTAGCTGTTTATGCCTCATGATATGTTCAGCTGGTTATGCCATATGTTATGTCAGCTGTTTATGCTACATACCATATATGTGTTTAACAGTTTATGTTGTATGTGATGTGTTCAGCTGTTTATGCCTCATAATGTGTCCAACTGTTTATGCCTCATAATGTGTTCAGCTGTTTATGCCTCATAATGTGTTCAGCTGTTTATGCCTCATAATGTGTTCAGCTGTTTATGCCATATGTGATGTGTTTAATGGTTTATGCCATATATATGTGTTCAGCTGTTTATGCCATATGTGATGTGTTCAACTGTTTGTCATATGTGATGTGTTCAGTTATGAGTTTTAAATAATGCTTTATCAGTATACCATGAAGCACAGTCATATTAAACAATAATTAAAGCACAAAGACTCATCTGGGTTCATGACAAAAATGACAAAAAGAATAGTTTATTTGGGATTTTGGGATTAACCATAGCATTGCTTTTGCCTTTGATGAAAACCCTTCATGTGGTTTTAGATGATATAATGTGTAGCCACTGATTAAGTTGGATTTTAAAATCTACCTGCTGTTGAATAAAAATATTGTTTGTAGTAATTTGTTTAACATGAATATTTTACTCAAAAGCAGTGCTAATAAGCGTCTCCAATTGGACATTTTTAAGCACCCTGAACATTTATTACAACAAATATGGTAATTGGTTTGCAGCAGCATTATACTGCTGTCACAAAAATGTAAATATTTTATGCAATGTGGTCATTTTCTTAAAATTGCTGTCCCAATACCATAGCAAAATGATTTATCAATGGCATTTACATGCCATCAAAAATTTGTCAAAAATTTCAATAGCTATATTACATAGAGTTTTAGTTTTGGAAACCAGAGAACAAACACAACAGGTGTGTTCCAAGGTAGGGCTGTGATTATGACAGAACTTGTATACCAGTGTGTTGCCATACAACATTCCTGATGCAATATGGTTTTTGTTTTTTAAATAAACTTTTTTTTTTACGATTCCCACATATTTCTGTCAATGTAATTGCCAGTTGTCATAATAATAATTTCTTAACAATATTTTCTGTTGGTATTTTTGTGTATAATTTTTTTACATATCATAAATTCTACTTAATGGTCAACTTTTTGTGACATTTGAAATGAATTTAATGTTTAAAATAGATGACATGAAATGATACTTATTGTGGTGTACCTTACAGGGGGGGTGGGGGTGGGGGGCAGGACAGAATAGGGTTGCCATTTGAAAAGCACCTACAATGTAATAAATGTAAATACTGTCACAAAAAAGGGTTCTGCAGATTATTGGTGTGGGGGCCTGCCTTAATGGGTAATAAATCAGAATATGGGATGACCATTAAGGGAGTGGGATGTAGCTCAAACGGTACCGTGTCCACCTGTGAAGCTGTCGGTCTACAGATCCATAATTCTCAGTGGACCAATTTGCTGTTTGGGCTAATTTCCGTTCCAACCAGTGGTCCACAACTGGCTCATCAAAGGCTGTGGTATGTGCTGTCCTGTCTGGGAAAGAGTATATTAAAAAAAAACTTGCTGCTTATCAGAAAGAATAGCCTATGTGGCGGCAGTGGTTTCGTCTAAATAAATATGTCAGAATTACAATATGATCGATGTCCAATAGCCGATGATAAAGATTAAAATCATGTGCTCTAGAGGCATCATTAAATAAAACAAAATTTACTTTTACTTTTTTTAAACTTCCTTGTGAGATATCACTTCGGTATGTATACCAAGATATTTTTTTTGCTTATAAGTAATAAATGACTGTATGTTTAGTTGATATGCATTAACTATTTAATATCAAAGATTTAACGCCCCACCGGTTATTGGGGGTCACAGATACACATTAACTGTTCAGATATGTACAGCTACACATAACAATGTGTATGTATTATGTTAACTGCTGTGTGAAATGTTAATAATTACTATAAGCTTATTCAAAATGATCGTTGACTTATTTCAGTAAGTTATTTGCAGCTTAGTTTCCTGATTTACTAGGAAGGTGAACTGTATAATTGCATTTGTTTGGCTCAGATCCACATTATAGAATCCTGGTTAAAAGAAACCGTTCAATTGTATGTAATGTGTTTAAGAAATAAATGAAACATTTTCTAAATGCTTTTTTTCATCTATAATCCCTTTATTCCCTGAACCACAACAAAGCTGGTATCTTTATTTATCACACTTATATAAAATAATTTGTGCTCAAAATTTACAACAGAATTCAGCAATGTTATTGTGAAAGCTGTCGTAAAATTGATTTATGTCAGCGTTGTACTTCCATGGCAAAAAAAAATATATACACTAAATATTTAGAAATAAACAATGAATTTTACAAAGTATATGTTTTTCCTGTTGTATAAATGGACATTTGTCATAAAGAGTTGTAGAAGTATCACTAATAAATATGACCAGTTTTGTTTCCTTCCATTTTTCACATGTATTCCCTTGAAAATAAAAAAAAAGCCTATGACCTAACAAACAATAAATTATTTTTTTCTGGGTAGCTGGCCATGTTCTTTTTATTCAATATACTAATACATATGCTTTTTAACCTAGTAAATGGTAAAAATAAAAACATATACATGTGCATTAAAAATGAAATTAAAGTTTTTTATTGGCCTGACCTATTTCTTACAGTTTCTCTTGGAAATTATCATCATCATCATCATCATCATCATCCTTCCCCAAAAGCTGATATTTATTTTTGGTGATTGGGCGGGGGGGTTGTTAAACAATCATCATCATTATTATCATTATCATCATTATTATTATTATTATTTGTTTTAGACCTTCTTTTAACATTTTGTTCACATTATTTAAATCACTTATTTTTCAGACAGCTGCAAAGTTTGTTTTAAGAAGAAAAAGAACAGACCTGAACACTCTGCATAAAGATGTTGCAAACAGCAAGTAAGTTTTAAGTATTTTAAGTATTTTTATATGGTCTCTAAAACTGAGATTTTATTATATACCCAATAATATGACTAATGTGTGTGTAAATGTGTGTATGTATGCGTGTGTGTGTCTGTCTGTGTCTGTCTGTCTGTCTTTGTGTGTGTGTATTTATGTATTTATGTTAGTATGTATGTATTTATATTCGTGTGTGTTTGTATGTATTTATGTTAGTATGTATGTATTTATATTCATGTCTGTGTGTGTGTGTGAGTGTGTGTGTGTGTGTGTGTTTATGTTAGTATGTATGTATTCATGTGTATGTGTGTGCACGTGTATCTAGCGGCATATAACTTCTTTTTTGGAGGTAGCAGAATGAAAAGCTAAGCAGTTTTGGAAACGAAACTTTGACATGTTGTAAAAATTACCAAATGTTAATTACAGCTGATGGTTAATAAATGAATGTTCTCTAGAGGTGTCGTTAAACAAAAAACAAAACCTTATCACAATACAGGTTTGATGAAAGTTGAACATTTCTCGTCAGTGTCAAAGCATTAACAGTTTGACTGACAAGCAAGCTAGATTTGCCTGGTGATTAAATTGATTGTCGCATTGTCAGGAACCACATATCGGATACTAGTGCCCGGAATCAATAAAATGTCTGAGGAAAAAGCTCATTTCATGTTTGATTCCTCATCACAATCACATTAATTGTTGATTGACACTGGGGCATAGCCAGCTAAAAACCTGAGTTCATGGCTCACAGGTTGTGAAAGAATGTTTTCTGATGCTTATACAATGTTCTCGCATTCAAAATTGTAGCTACTTTCCGAATGAATGCTGTGCATGTTGATGTAAAATTGATTGGTAATGACATTTTATTATTCCTAAAATACAATAAATAATGATATTAGTGAGTCGTGAAATTAACATTTCGTTTTAAGCAGTCATGGATTATAATGGGGTCAAACGTCCTGGGCCCAAAATTATGACCAGCCCAAAAGTTTGACTAAAAAAGATTGAAAGTAAAACATTTGAATAAACTGTGCAGTTTGTTTTATTTGTTTGCGTTAAATTGCATCTTGAATAAAACAGTTTAAACAAATCAGCCCAGTATATTTGTTTGACCCCAGCCCTGTTAAGGCTAATCCGGCACTGGTTTTAAAGGTATCCCAAAATGCATGTTTTTATTAAATATACCGGTGTGTATTTTTGTTGGTCATTTGTTTCATTCTTGTGTGTACAATTAAAATGTGTCAGTTAATTACTGGATCTTTGTAGTCTAGTTCATGGTAATTGTTGTTGGCAATAACAATAACAATGACACAGTATTTAGTTTAAACACTGTTTACTAAGCACTGTATTATTGTGGTTTGGGATCTGTGAACAGTCTTAAGCCTATGTTAAGGTTTCTCCCTATATGTTTTTACAAATATAATGTTAGATGACAAAATAATATTTATAAATTACTAATGGATAATAAACAAAAAGACAATATTTAGTGTGATAAATGCCTAAATATAATTATTATATATCTGTATATGTATTCCTATCAAATTACTCACTTACATCATAAGCAAAAAGTAAAGTTTGTTTTATTTAACAACGCCTCTAGAGTACATTGATTTTTATCTTATCATCGGCTATTGGATGTCAATCACTTAAAGTAAAGTAAAGTTTGTTTTATTTAACGACGCCTCTAGAGTACATTGATTTTTATCTTATCATCGGCTATTGGATGTCAATCATAATTATGGTCATTCTGACATTTGTTTCAGAGGAAACCCGCTGTTGCCAAATAGGGTACTCTTTCTAATAAGCAGCAAGGGATCTTTTATATGCACTGTCTCACAGACAGGACAGCACATATCACAGCCTTTGATGAACCAGTTGTGGACCACAAGTTGGAATGGAAAAATGGCCCAAACTGCAAATGGGTCCACTGAGAAGGATCGATCATAGGGGGACATTCAACCATTTGAGCTAGATCCCGTAAACCCCATAATATTAATTGAAAATCATAGTGTATCTAGTTAGATACCCTGCTGGATTAAGGAATGGACTTTAGGCCTCCTTAGCCTTGTAAAAATAAATTTTAATTTCCTTTAACATGTTTTCTTTTGAGGGCCTTACAGTACCCGTAGCCCAGAGGCCTACAGAATGTTAATCCGGCACTGGTTAGATACGGGAGTGGGATGTAGCTCAAACGGATGCATGTCCACCTGTGAACCGGTCAGTTGTTGGATCTATTATTCTCAGTGGACCAATTTGCAGTTTGGGCTATTTTCCATTCCAACCAGTGGTTCTCAACTGGTTCATCAAAGGCCGGTATATATGCTATCCTGTCTGTGGGACTGTGCATATAAAAGACTCCTTGCTGCTTATCAGAAAGGGTAGCCTATGTGGCAGCAGCAGGTTTCCTCTAAATAAATATGTCAAAATGACCATATAATTGATGTCCAATAGCTGAGGATAAGATTAAAAATTAATGTGCTCTAAATGCGTTGTTAACTAAAACAAACTTTACTAAATAAATATGTCAAAATTACCATATAATTGATGTCCAATAGCTGATGATGAGATTAAAATCAATGTGCTCTAGAGGCGTTGTTAAATAAAACAAACTTTACTAAATAAATATGTCAAAATTACCATATGATTGATGTTCAATAGCTGATGGTAAGATTAAAATCAATGTGCTCTAGAGGCATTGTTAAATAAACCAAACTTTACTAAATAAATATGTCAAAATTACCATATGATTGATGTTCAATAGCTGATGATAAGATTAAAAGCAATGTGCTCTAGAGGCATTGTTAAATAAAACAAACTTTATTAAATAAATATGTCAAAATAACCATATGATTGATGTCCAATAGCTGATGATAAGATTAAAATCAATGTGCTCTAGAGGCATTGTTAAATATAACAAACTTTACTAAATAAATATGTCAAAATAACCATATGATTGATGTCCAATAGCTGATGATAAGATTAAAATCAATGTGCTCTAGATGCTTTGTTAAATAAACCAAACTTTACTTTAGATACCGGTAAAACCAATCTTCAATTTTTTTAATTCTTTTTTTTTTATTTGATTTATATAATTCAGGCAATATGTATTAGAAAATACAATTTTCAAGACAAGATAATAAAAAATATATTATTTATTAGCATTACTTAGTATATTGTCAAAATGCATGATTGAAAATATTGGATTCTAATGCATAAAACTGGGAATTCAAAATAGATGCTGGTAGAATTTGACCAAAAATGAATTCTGTAGGTACTACACCAACTCTAAGTGTGAATCTAGCAATGCAAACCTATATATTTTGGGTATATAATAATAGGGGTTTTAGTCATTTGGTCTCCTACATCGACTCTACATGTAAGTGTGAATCTAGCAATGCAAACCTATATATAGGTTTATAATAATAGGGGTTTTAGTCATTTCATCTGCTACATCGACTCTAAGTGTGAATCTAGCACTGCAAACCTATATATAGGTATAGCACTGCAAACCTATATATAGGTAATAGTAGGGGATTTAGTCATTTCATCTGCTACATCGACTCTAAGTGTGAATCTAGCAATGCAAACCTATAGTGACATGTAGTAACCTCTCGGTCACCTGTAAAGAATGTATCACCTGCTCGCAATTGTGTTTCCATCCTGCGTTCTCTGACTATCCGATCCAACTCGGACATGTGTAAATAATACTCGCTATGTAAGTCCTCTAACATGTACAAGACAGATTTCTGGTCATTATTGTCAATTTGTTTACTTTACTACATTGATAAAAATAAATTATTTCTTATTGGTTAAAGGCACAAATGTACAAATATGTCATTGTACAGTTATGACACTGAGGTTTAATTGCAACTATTTTATTATTTATTTTTATTACATTGTGTATGACTATCAAAATGACCATCACAAAGTGTAAAAATGAACAGAATTGTTTTTAAAATATTAAGAATTCCATTTCTTTAATTTTTAATATAATTTTATGAAAATTCATTAAAAATTCTCCTGATTCCAGAATGCTTGTTTTTTTTACTCTACATTAAAAACCATACACACCCGATTCAAAAATATTTTTGCTATCAGTTTATTTAAAATGTATTTATTCACTGGATTTTATCTCTGAAGCTTTTGCTGATGAAATGTTGAGGTTTTAATTTTTATTTTAAGGTTGTTAAAAATAAAAACTTGGTTAAACATTTCCAAACTCAGAAAATATTTATCTTTATAATAACCCTTAGGCCCATTGATGGATTTTCAAAGTGGGGGGGTGGGGGTGGGCTCATTTTTCTAAGTGGAGTGGGCTCATTTTTATGAGTGTATAAAAATTTAATGTGTTGTGCGAAACTATACCCAAAATAAAAACTGGTGGAAAAAGTGGGAGGGGAGGGGTGCTGAGCCCCCTACCCTCCCCTCAACTCCAATGGGCCTGACCTTACAAAAATAAAATAATAAGCATAAAATAGGTTAGAAAACTAAAATATCCTGGTAATTTTCAAACTTACGGTTTCTGTTGTAACTGTTTCTCTGTATTATGGTCACAGGTTTGACACCTGCACTGTCAACTAGGTAATACATCGTTAACACCTTTTGATCCTTACATCAACACTGAAACATTCCCCGAATCCATCCCCATGTAATCCAGAAACACTACAACACTGCAAACTGAGAGTAATTCCTGTGAACGCGACATCTTGGATAACACACTTGAAGAAATGAAGATAAGGAGACAGGGAAATAATGTCACGTACATGTAGGTATGGGAGTTTTGGTGGAGGCAGGTGACATAGCTACTGTTACTAGGTAAACTGACCTATGCGAGAGAGACCACAAGAGGTGATGTCAGTTCAGTGAGGCTGAATATACGGGTAGATGCAACAAAAGGATGAGTTTGATAGGAGTACATTACACATTATTATAGATACAGTTAAATCAACAAACTCTAGAATGGTGATTCCCAAAGTGGGTGGTACAAAGATCATGGGGGGAGGATGATGAGGAAAAAGTGGCAAGGTATCAGAAACAAGTAACAATTTTTTATTTTTTTCTAAATCTAAGTCACGAAAACTTAAGGAACACATTTGCTTTACAAAGAATAGAATTAACATGAACGTTATACACAAAAGTATGGTTTTATTTTATTTTATTTTGCAGTATACCTACTACCAAGAAAGAGATCTGTGTCTTTGTATGTGTGTGCGGGGGATGGAGGGGGCAATATTTATGATCTACTAATTGATGAATATTTAAGATCTATTAATTGATGAATACCAAATATCTACTAATTGATAAATATTTATGATATATTAATTGATAAATACTAATGATCTACAAGTTGATGAATACTTATGATCTACTAGTTGATGAATACTAATGATCTACTAGTTGATGAATACTAATGATCTACTAGTTGATGAATACTAATGATCTACTAGTTGATGCATACTTATGATCTACTAGTTGATGAATACTAATGATCTACTAGTTGATGAATATTTATTATCTACTAGTTGATGAATCATAATGATCTACTAGTTGATGAATACTAATGATCTACTAGTTGATGAATACTAATGATCTACTAGTTGATGAATAATAATGATATACTAGTTGATGAATACTAATGATCTACTAGTTGATGCATACTTATGATCTACTAGTTGAAAAATACTAATGATCCACTAGTTGATGAATACTTATGATCTACTAGTTGATGAATATTTATGATCTACTAGTTGATGAATACTTATGATCTACTAATTGATGAATATTTATGATCTACTAGTTGATGAATACTTATGATCTACTAGTTGATGAATATTTATGATCTAATAGTTGATGAATACTTATGATCTACTAGTTGATGAATACTAATGATATACTAGTTGATGAATACTAATGATATACTAGTTGATGAATACTAATGATCTAGTAGTTGATGAATACTAATGATATATTAATTCATGAATACTTAGAATCTACTAATTGATGAATACTTATGATCTACTAATTCATGAATACTAATCATCTTCTAATTCATGAATATTTATGATCTAGTAACGTTCAATTATCAGTAATAGTCTATATCATGTGAGCGAGAATTCCTGCATGTGGCCATCTAAGAAGTGATGTTTGTGTAGTTTATCACCTAATCACCAGGATGTTTGTTTTCCTAATTGTATCAGCCACATAGAGCACCAGTGCACCACACAGACAATCTGGACAGTAGACGCTGATAACTTGATAGGAATGTCCATTGTGGCCCTTCATGATGATCTGGCAGCTCATTCTGAAAGGCCTGCAGCTCATCACAAAGTTCAGCAAAGTCTGAACAGATGGCCATCACAAGTAAATCACACAGATAGAAGGTCTAAATGTGAAACTTGTTAAAGTACAGTGCTCTGCCAAATTGAAAGGAAAAAACAGTGAACTTGTCTACGGGTCATCTCTGTGATCTTTGAAAAGAAAACTTTATGGTCCATGAAGAACCATAAGGTCTTTGATGCACCTAGTGATTTATTAAAACTTTATGGTCTATGAAGAACCACAAGGTCTTTGATGCACCTAGTGATTTATTAAAACTTTATTGTCTATGAAGAACCACAAGGTCTTTGATGCACTTAGTGGTTTTTAGGACACACCAAAAGTCTACTGGATGATCTAATAACCTACGATGTCCCTAAAACATGGTATGTGTCATATATTCTTTAAAATATGTCTACCCCACCCCACTCCAATAACTTATGATATACTACATTGCCTAGCTACTCCTATGTTATACTGTGCACCCATCATATGATACACACAAGTATACTTTGAAACAATAAACTATGATGAACCACCGTATGTCATTAAAGTAAAGTTGGTTTTATTTAGCGACACCTCTAGAGCACATTGATTTTTATCTTGTCATGGCTATTGGACGTCAATTATGTGGTCATTCTGACATAGGTATTTAGAGGAATCCCACTGCCACCACATAGGCTACACTTTCTGATAAGCAGCAAGGGGTCTTTTATATGCACCATCACTCAGACAGGACACCACATAACACAGCCTTTGATGAACCAGTTGATAAATCAAATAAACTGGTTGGAATGGAAAAATAGCCCTAATATGTTATTAAGTACTCCTATGTTCTACCTAGCACCTTCCACATGATCCAACCAATATCTTATGATGCATAGCAATATCTTATGATTCATAGCTATATCTTTTGATGCATAGCATTATCCTATAATGTAACACAACACCCTAGGAAAACCTTCTGTGTCCCATAATGCACCCAGTATCCTGTGATACATTCAAGCTTTGTAATGACACATAAAACATGCATGATGACATGTTTATGGCACCGTCATGTGACCCATATTTTTAATTATTATGACTTAATATGACCTTTTGATTTTTAATAAATCCTGTCTAAAAGAAAAAAAAAGGAAAATACCAGAAAGGAAAGGAATGTTTGTTTAATGATATCCCGGCACATTGTTTATTCAGCGGCTGTTAGGTGACTGACATAATAATTATGGTGTTTTGTGACTCTTTGTCTTCAGAGGGAAACCAGCTACCACCACATAGACTATTCTTTCTGAGTAGCATCAAGGGATCTTTTATATATACTTTCCCATATTTTCTACTAATCTTAAATGTACCATTTAATATGATGAAATGTTAAATATGAGATTTGCATTAATTACAATACAAATTTTCTACTAATCTTAAATCTACCATTTAATATGATAAAATGTTAAATATAAGATTTGCCTTAATTACAATACATATTTTCAACTAATCTTAAATGTACCATTTAATATGATGAAATGTTAAATATGAGATTTGCATTAATTACAATACAAATTTTCTA
>JAULBS010140356.1:0-12762 GCA_032355785.1 Symmetromphalus regularis | reverse complement strand
CCTCTGTTTTATCTCATATGTCGATTATCTTTGTTTATTTAATGAGCACGTACCAGACGCGACTACAGGAATTAGAAAAAGGAGAGGATTTACATAACATGCGGTTTTTGTTGGGTAACAACAGGCCCGTATGCAGGATTTTCTTTAGGGGGGTGCGTTTGTGAAGGCCCGAATGTTATATTTTCATTTTAAACGTTATTCTAGTAAATTAGCGTCATTTGCATTTACGGACGTCGACAGATATAGTGGGGTGCGTGCGCACCCGTCGTACCCCCTCCCCTGCGTACGAGCCTGAACAACTTAAAGGGCTAATTACACACGAGAGCGGTAACGGAAAGCGGTAAACCGCGTGGTTTTTTTCAATTACATACAGTGCGGATTTTTAGTTTGTAAACAAATACAACTTTGGCGCGTAAATTACATGTAATATGGCGAAGAGAAAAAAAACTGAACAGGACATTTTACTGTTACTACTTCTTGGGTGGAGGAAACCGAGGCGATTTTTGGCGCTTTTGAAGAAAAGAAAAAAAGCCAGCTTGAGGAATATCATAAACTGATACGTGAACTAAATTCACATGAAGATGGTTTTTTTTTTTTTTTGGCGTACTTTCGCATGTCATAACTTTGGACAGTTTGCTGAGGATATGAAACTGGTTCCCGATTAAACGTTCCACAGACATAATGACTAGTACACGTGGCTGTTATGACGTTATACTACGGTACCAGTCCTGATTGGATAAACTCTTAAATTTATCGCGCGGTTATTTCAGAAAAATCGCTCCGCGAACTAACGTCAGCGGTTTACCGCTTTGCGGTCATGCCGTTCCGACCTCAGTGGTTCTAAGGAAACACACTAGTTCTGGGTTTTTTCACCGCTCTCCAGTGGAATAAGGTCTTTAATAGGGGGGGACCTTATTATTTCAAGGTGAAGGACGTTTGATAGAAATAAAATACTGACTGTCCTACGCTCGCTAGACTTTTTAACTTTCACATCCTTCCACTCGGAAAATATATATATATTTTTAAATAATTCTATAAAGGGTAGTGGTCCGGACCCCCTTGACGCCCCCTCTGGACACGCTACTGTGTAGTACCTAATGACAAAGCCTACTCTGCTTAAGACTGTTCTCAGTCAATGAATGAAGATTTTTGAATGTGTGACGTATTGTATGTGTACTTACTAAATTCTGTTGCCAAGTAACGGGCAATTGCAAGGCTTTCACTGTACTTTTTGCCATCTATTTCTAAAAAAGGAACATGCCCAGTTGGCGATTCTGAAAGAAGTAAAGAAATAAATAAAGCAACCACTGCAATTAAGAAAATGTCTACGGCAAAATAAATGCTGTGGAGAAACAGTGTCCACGGCATTTTGCACTGCAATTTTAGCATAAAGTATACTTTATTTATAATATTAAAATAGAAATACACCTTGAAAAAAATAGTCCGCGGGAAAAGAATTCCGCTGTAATGGAAAACCCCGCGGCAATTTCCACGGCATTGCTGATTGACACGTGCAATTTCAGGGTTTGTATAGAAATTTAAAAACAAATAGAGAAATAAAAAAAGAAAAGGATTGCACATTATTTATTCAACTACTATTAGTTGTCAGACAAATGGACATTTGTGACTCTTGGTCTTCTGAGGAAACCCGCTACCGCCACATAAGCTACTCTTTTTCATTAGCGGCAAGAGACCTTTTATATCCGCTTTCCCACAGCACATACCACGGCCTTTGATAAACTAACTGTCGGCGCAAGTGACCATGTCAGACTGGCACCATCGTTTTTAACAATAACTTTTCTTCTAGGGACTGTAAAACAAAAAGAAAAACGGTTTTGGAAATTATACGAAAGACCTGATTTTTATACAAAAGTTCAAGAAGATATACTCAATATTAAATTTTTAGAGGGAAAAAAACTACAATTTTTTTGTTGCACTTTTCAGTTACGATTTTTGTTACCGTAGCAACTGTATACCATCCAAAAAGTTATGAAGTGAAATACTTTTGTGTATCATATACACGTTGCAAAAGGTTTGAAAGGCAGTTGTTTGTCCTTTCGGCACTTATTTTTCAACTGAAAAACGCTGGTGTGTTGTTGTTCCACTTCCGGTGACACGAAGTATAAGTACTAAACGTAAGAAGCAACGTCAATAGAGATTAAAACTGCCGTCTCTAGAATATTCAAAACGTGGTCCGCCCGTGAAGCGGTCGGTTATCGGATCTATTTGCAGTGTGGGCTATTTTCCGTTCCAACCAGTGGTCCACAACTGGTTCATCATAGGCGCGTAGGATGGATTGTCAAAGTGTTGGGGGGGGGGAGACTATTTTATAAAGAGAGGGGGGGGAGGAGAGGGCTAATTATTACGGGTGTATAAAATGTGCTGTGCGAAACTGCAAATCTATACCCGAAAAAAACACTGGCAAAAAAAGGGGCTGAGCCCCATAGCCCCCCGCTCCTATGGGCCTGCATCAAAGACTGGTATGTGTGATCCTGTCTGTGGGAAAGTGCATATAAAAGACCCATTGCTTGTTAACAGGAAAAGTAGTCTATGTGGTAGCAGCGGGGTTGTCTCTAAAAGAAATATGTCAAAATGACCATATGTTTGACGTCCAATAGCCGATGATAAATTTAAAATCAATGTGCTCTAGAGGTGTCGTTAAATAAAACAAACTTTACTTTTTATTTAAAACTTGCTGCTAATCCGTAAGAGTTGTCTTCCTTGGCATCCATACTTGAAATGTAAACGAACTTCATTGGCAACGCAGAGGTTACGCCATAGACTCGCAGTTGGTAGGTACAGGGATCAAATCCCAGTCGAAGCATGGCATTTTATTAATATATAGATTATCTTATTACTAGTTACAACTCGGAGCAAGTGCTCCGCAAGGCTCAATAGGTTTGTGTACACAACTTACACCGGCAAGTGGTCCCCAACTGGTTATCAAAGACTGTGGTATGTGCTATCCTGTCTGTGGGATACTGCATATAAAAAAGTACTTCCTGTTTATCGGTAATAGTGTGGCGGTAACAAGTTTCGCCTCTCCTACTAAAACTGATGTGTTCTGGACAGACAGCACAATTGTGTGCTCAGGATAGCTTGTTTTAACCTTAATTGTTGCTCAGGATAGCTTATTTTAACCTTAATTGTTGCTCAGGATAGCTTGTTTTAACCTTAATTGTTGCTCAGGATAGCTTGTTTTAACTTTAATTGTTGCTCAGGATAGCTTATTTTAACCTTAATTGTTGCTCAGGATAGCTTATTTTAACCTTAATTGTTGCCCAGAATAGCTTGTTTTAACCTAAACACCTTTATCGTGCATGTTGTTAACGGTTTATATTATAGAGAATAGACATCGAAATTTAAAATGACATCAAATTCAAAGGTTAAACGACAAATATATATATATACGTTTATCAGAAGACGAAACAAACCACCTGATTGAGCTCTACCACGGGCATTGGTAGAAAGATTTAAACTCAGCCCAATACAACCCCATCAAGTAAGAACATCTCCACGGCGAAATAAATGCTGTGGTCAAATAGTGTTCACGGCATTCTCCGCGGCAATCTCCACGGCGTTGCCGATTGCCGCGGGCATTTTCACGGACGTAGTTCAGACAAAAGAGTATAATATACTTCATATTCAGTCCGTCTGTACCACGGACGAATCTAGTCCACGGACATTCCGCTTATTGGTTGTTGGTACTGACGAACCCAGTGGCTTTGTGAGCAACACCTTCCTTTTTCCTCGTACACGGCAATGCAATAGCCGACAATTCTAGCAATGCAATGTGTCCACAGACTTGAAATGAAAATAAAGAAGATAAAGCCGGGGTTGGGGGTGAGTTCGAGGAGAGGGTATTAGAGTTAGGGTTATGTAACAATCTTGCAGAAGGCTAAAGATATAACTGGCATGGGCAAGGATGCTAATCTTGAAGGTTATTATCATGATTCAGCCTTGCCTACCATTTTTTCAGTAGTGGATCCATGGGTGTCAGGAACTCCCTTTTCTCGAAATTGTTTTCTTTTACCTTTTAAAGAGTGGAAGGACGTGAAAATTAAAAAAAAATTCTCCATTTCTATTCACTCATCACTTTTGGATCCCCCTTTTCAGAAATCCACATTTGTACCACCCTTTCAGAAATCCTTCATCCGCCCCTGTTTTTAAAACATAAGGACTGGTGGAGACTTATCTTGTTACACCATATATGGATAGCTATACACTTAATATAGACATAGATGGGGAAATAGACAATACACACTTATAAACCAGTGTTTTATTGCAGGAGCACAATTTGAAAGAATAAAAGTCACTTGAATACAACTACACACTCAGTTGTAAGGAAATAAACCAATAAAAACACAAACAATCTCCTTTTTTCCAAAAAGGAGGAAATACAGCAGAATCTTGAAACAAAGGAGATTCTTTAAACGCATAATCCCACGGACCCTTGACCTAATTAATTTCCAAACAAAGAATTAATTTTAAATAAAAACATTTGATTTGTCCATAAAAATACTTCATTCAAAAACTTACATAACCACTGCATCTCGCTTATTATCAATATTTTAATAATAATAATAAATTATGCTCACGAACAAATAAATCATAAACCATAAACTCGACATGGAATTCCCATTACCGTGGTTCAGGTAAAACGTCTTGCATGATATAAAAGCGAGATCAAGTATTACAAATGCATGGAAGTTTCATTCGTAATTAATATTTAGAGCACAAAGACCCTTAAATTCCGTGGGAATATGTCTTTAATCTTACCCAACAGTAGTGATTCTTAACCGGGATACTTGGCTCACTGGGGGAAAATTACAAATTTAAGGGGAGGAATTTTTGCCTGAGGAGGAATTGGAAAGGAATTTAAGTCAGGGGAGGAACTGGGGTAGGATGTACTATAGACACCAGTGGCGTAGCTTCCATTGAGGCAATGAGGCAACTGCCTCACTTGACGGTTTGCCGAAAAAAAATTAATGTGATTAATATTATAAAAGTTGATTAAAATACGAGAAATAACTAGCATTGCCTCGCTAGACAAAAAACCAAGCTACGCCAATGGACACTGTACTCGTATAAATAAATGGAAAAAACAACAACCCAATATGTCTCTATAATATAAGGAAGATAACATTTCATTAAAAATAAATAAATAAAATAATAATAATAAATACTGCTTCAGACTCAAGATTTAAATATGACCCCCAAAGGCAGACTTTTATTTTTAGTGCTGGAGGAGGAGGTGGAGGGGGGGGGGGGGGTTCGTTAAACAAACAAACAATCAAGATTTAAAATGTGGTAGGAATTGGGGCAGCCTTACATCGCAAGGGGAGGAATGTGACCTAGGACATTGAGAATCACCACCCTGAACCACTGCCCTACATTATTTGGAGATGGAGATGGCGAAAGGGGGGAGGGGGCAGCGACGAATGAAATGACGTATTAGGGTGCCCCGTTCCCTATTTTATTATTATTTAAAATAATACCAAATAATTATAGTCGACGGCCGCGGATCAAATATATATATAATCCTTTATCTCAAACTCGACTTTCGAAACAATCCACCTGTTGAGGTCAGTTACAGAAAGTCTTTTGCTTGGGGGATATAGTTCTTATATTACCTTTTACATGCTTATGTAAATACACAGGTGATAAGCGATAAAAAGTGGAATGGATGAACTGCGTTCTCCTGGATCCAGTGCAGCAATCGTCAAGGGGGATCGGGATGTATCTCAAACGGTAGAGTGTCCGCCTGTGAACCGGTCGGTCGTTGGATCGATCCTTCTCAGTGGATCCATTTGCAGTTTGGGCTATTTTCCGTTCCAACCAGTGGTCCACAACTGGTCCATCAAAGGCTGTAGTATGAGCTGTCCTGTCTGTGGGACAGTGCATTTAAAAGACCCTTTGCTGCTTATCGGAAAGAGTAACCTATGTGGCGGTAGATGGTTTCCTCTAAAGACATGCCAGAATGACCATATGTATGACGTCCAATAGCCGATGATAAGATAAAAATCAATGTGCTTTAGCTAACTGCCTTGCTAGCATACGCGGTCACTACGTAGCAATTTCACTGGTACCAATCGTTCTCATTGAGTTTAATATGAAACGCAAAAACTGGCCCAGCTAGCAATTTCGTCCTGAATACTATCATAGGTTTGGGTTGTGGTAGAATGAGCTTTTTTTGGTGGTGAATCGGTTTACATGTCACAAAATAAAGACGTTTCGCTTCGTATTTAAAGACACCACAAAATGGCGTTTACTAAGTCGCGTCACATCAGTTTTATGCTTTTTTATCTGGCATTTTTTTCACTTTTCAATTACGATTTTTGTTACCTTAACAGCCATATATAATCCAAAAAGTTATGAAATGAAATACTTTTGTGTATCATGTACACGTTGCAGAAGGTTTGAAAGGCAGTTGTTTGTACTTTTGGCGCTTATTTTTCAACAGAAAAACGCTGGTGTTTTGATGTTCCACTTCCGGTGACGCGAAGTATAGTCAAATTTGTGTAGCAAACATTTGCAAAACTTATTTTGTGCCCTAGCTACGATCCTAAGTAAACAAGTCACACCTGCTTATAATTATGTAACATATATATATACAAGTTCGTGTAAATGTATAATACATAGGCATATGGGCGTAAGTCCAGGGGGGGCACGTCCCCCCACTTTTTTGACTAGGGGGACGCCTATATAATTATCCTCTCCCCCACTGAAAATTTCAGGGAAATTAAAATTAAAATGCCTAAATAATAATCTTTGCCAGTATTTTTCTTTGTTGTATCAATGTAACACTTAATCATGTCGTCTTAGCGAAAATTGACTGAAGTACACAAGGGATCTATAATGTTAGGGGGAGAGGGCGGGGGGCAGCGCGATGGTCCGTCCCCCTCAGTTTCAGGAACGGATTTTCACCCTTGCATAGGCAGACCGTACCTTAGACGACCCACCCCTCGAACACTAGTTTTTATTTTCCCATTCTACGGTAATTTGGCCTTTTCTAACTTTGGACCTCTCCAATATTAAAATAATATCATTGACCTCTTCAGAAATTTCTGTACGCCATGTCATAATACACTGAATAATAATGTAAAGTTATAAATATGGAAATAATATTAACCTTTCCCTGCGGCATTCCGTTCCATTAGATATTATGTGCCTTGGGGGAGTTCGTTAGAAATAAAATACAAATTAACGATCAAAGATATCGTATACAGTAGATAAAACAGACGGTTTCTGCCAAGGTGGTAAATTCATTGTGTGGGCAAGCTTCGACGTAGCAGTTTTCATGCTGATTTAATGTTTCCGTTTAGCCATATTACAAGGTGAGGAATGTTTTGAAGGTATTTTTATGTAGTATTGTTTACACAGGTCTAATTTCAATAGGGACAATAAACCTGCACCATCTTCTCTCTATCTTGTAACATCTTTTTCTATCATATAACAGAAACACAACCGCAGTTTAAATTTTAATAAACTTTGACTTCCTTAACAACAAATATCGTCGAATGCCTACGTGCAATTTTCAAATCTCATTGCTATTTAAAAAACCCCATACCAAAACACCCTATATCAAGAGGTAGCGGGGCGCGAATGACCTAGCTGCTATCAGTTCTGGTGGTGCTGTAGTTAGGTTATCGGACTCGCGTCTGGTAGGTACTGGGATCAAATCTCAGTCCAACCATGGGATTTTTAATTGCAGTGTCGGCTCCAACCCAGAGTGAGTGCTCCACAATGCTCGGTGGGTAGGCGTACACGACTTACACCGAACGATGGTCCACAACTGGTTTATCAAAGGTCGTGGTATGTGCTGTCCTGTCTGTGGAATATATAATATAGGATCTTTTATATGCATTATCCCATCAAAACTATTCAAGATATTCAGTTTCGTCTGCATTTATCTACACTTCTTCCCCTTAGATCTACATCTTAATATATCATATTAATTTAGGACCCACCCTCTCACCCACGAATGTATTTAATATTAACAAAATATTTCGACTTTACATATCCCAGAAATCGTTCATGCGTGTTTAGACAGTTTCACTTTGTTTAACATCCATACAACCATTTGTGGATTAAAATTTCTTTTTGTCGTCGACTTTACCCAGTGTATTACTGTATTTAATACACAACTTTAACAAAGTTTTTTCCGTCATGCATACGCACGATAATCTGCCGAAATGTTCCGAATGACTTTTCGTCAATCCGGAAAGTGTCGAGTGGTGCTATTTTTAGTTACATACGTAGCCAGGATGTCGGAAATGTTATATGTTGTACACATGTAACAACAAAGGCCGATTCAACATATTTGTTTGACACGCGTTGTTGTGTAGTTTCTTTGTTTTGAGAATACCGTTAGTTACTGTGTGAAATATGTGATTCTTGGCAGCCCGTTACCAGTAATGGCTCATCTACGCATACAGTGTGCTAGGTTGGTGTGGAGGTTTACTGATCTGGTGAGTTTTAATGAAACAGGTGGTCACACTATTCAATATAAAAAAAATTGTCTATACTGACGTAAAAAAGAAATGCTTGATTACACAAACGTGTTGTATAAAATTTTATAATGCAAGTAGTACTTTATTAAATAGTTTATATACAGCATAAATGCATTAAATATATATATATGAAAAAATAAAAAAAATAAGAAGAGAAACAGATTGAGGATGGGGTAAATGTCAAATTCATGCTGAAAAATAATTATGCAATGAAAACATGGGGATAACGATATCAAACTGATGTCATGGTTCTGCCTGGGATATGGAAGTGTTTTAAAAATTTATAAATTTGTTGGTTTAGAAAAAACTGGACCATTAATATGATTAAGGCATTATTACATGTACAATATGGTGGCGATTAAATTTTTTTTAATAAAAATAAAAAAAAATTCACTACGGCAGGTATGTTTATAGAATTGTTTGAGGTGGTTTTGGGGAGCTAATTTTAATGTTTTGTTTTGTTTTTGTAAAGAGCATCTGCTTTTACTAACAAATTACTCAGTATCTAGACTTGCTACAATTTCTTTCTGACGGAACCATTTTCTTTACTAAAATTTTGCATAAAGTCAGTTTTATTATTGTTTTTGTTTTATGGCAGGTGTGTATTCAAAATGTTTTTTTTATTGGGGGTGGCGCAGTTAGAAAATGTGAACCTTCAAATGGGAATATTTAACATTTCTGGGGAAAAAAGGGATTTAATAATGTTTTTAAAGAGTATTTCCTGAAGGATGCATGGGTCTATATTTACTCAATACATATTTTGATTTTGAATGTACAGCGTATACAAAGCCTTAAAGGACATCTAAAATGTCTGTTATTGACAGGTAACTCCTATATGTACAAGGATCGATCCTTCTCAGTAGTCCCATATACAGTTTGGACTATTTTCTATTCCAACCAGTGGTCCACAACTGTTTCATCAAAGGCCATGGTATGTGCTGTCCTATCTGTGGGAAAGTGCATGTAAAAGACCTTGTTGCTTATCAGAAAGAGTAGCTTATGTGGCAGCAGCAGGTTTCCTTTAAATAAATATGTCAGAATGACCACATGATTGACGTCCAATAGAGGATGATAAGATAAAAATCAATGTGCTCTAGAGATGTCGTTAAATAAAACAAACTTTTCATTTATTCTTGTGTACAGGTGGCTGTTAGACTAGGTTCGACTGTATAGCCTAAGTGCATTGAATATTTGCATTAATAATGAGTAATTTATTACCTCCAATCTCATCTGCAAATTGTTAGATTGCTCGGTGCACTGACACAAGTAACAAGTAAATATTTGATTGGGGGCAACCTTGTAATGATTGCTGATAACAAAATAGAGAAGTTGTATTAAACCATATCGGTTGCCATGAACGTAAATTCTGTGTATGTGTGTGTGGGGGGGGGACACATCACCCCCACTTTTTGGAAACCTATATAATGATCCTCGCACTTATGGGTTTTGAAAAATTAAAATAAAATGCCTAAATAATAATCTTTTCCAGTATTTCTCTTTATGATATCATTGAAACACTTAGCCATGTGGTCGTAGCGCAAATATATCAAAGTATACAAGGATCTATGAGAGTTTAAAGTTTTTAGCTGGAAAAGGCATTTAAAAAACCTTAGATTTTCAAAAAACAAATTATGGTGGGGAGGGAGCCTCAACACCTCCCCCTAGCTCTGCCCCTCCCCCATTTCCAGGAAGCCACTGGCTCCATCCCCCACTTCCAGGAAATGATTGACGTCCATGTTGGTTACTAAGAGTTAGAACAGTGATATATTGGTTTTGTGTCACTTAACACAGTGAAATCAATAACAGAGAAAATGTTTAGAAACATATGTGTAGTGTCGATTACCCAGCAATGAAAATGTTTAATTTTGTAAATGTTTCATTCATACAATATTGATGATGTTTGTTTTGTTGCCATGCAATGTGATAATTGAGGAAATATTTTCAATTAACTGGATATAATTATGTACAAGCAGGTGACAACTCAAATGCAGATCCATGGTGTGTTTATGGCATTCAATTACCCAGTGTATTGGATAGGTAACACATTTGTTCAATATACATGTCATGTAGGTGCCAGGAAATAGTTTAAAGGTAGAATGTCCAGCTGACAGGATAGCACAAACCACAGCATTTGTTATATCAGTCATGGATCACTGATTCCCAAACAGGATAACACAAACCACAGCATTTGTTATACAGTCATGGATCACTGATTAGAAGGCAGGGTAGCACAAACCACAGCATTTGTTATATCAGTCGTGGATCACTGATTAGAAGGCACGATAGCAGAAACCACAGCATTTGTTATATCAGTCATGGATAATTGATTAACAGACAAGATAGCAGAAACAACAGCATTTGTTATAGAAGTCATGGATCACTGATTAGAAGGCAGGATAGCAGAAACCACAGCATTTGTTATATCAGTCATGGATCACTGATTAGAAGGCAGGATAGCAGAAACCACAGGATTAGTTATATCAGTTATGAATCACTGATTAGAAGGCATGATAGCACAAATTACAGCAATTACAGTCTTTGTTATATCAATCATGGATCACTTAATTAGAAGGTAAGATAACAGAAACCACAGTATTTGTTATAGAAGTCATGGATCACTGATTAGCAGATAAGATAGAAAATACCACATCCTTTTTTATACCAGTCGTGGATCACTGATACCAGACAGGGTACCATAAACCACTGACTGATACAGCATAAAAACCAGTCTTTATTATACCGGTCATTGACCACTGATTACGGGACAGGATAGCACAAACAACAACCTTTTTTTTAATACCAGTAATGTTCCACTGGGTTCAGTGAGCAATGGTGGAATGTTTTTTTATGGAATTATTCTGTTGATCAAATCAGCTTGTTTCGCTACTGTTACACTTGTAAATCAATGTTAACACCAGGGCTAAAACAACAAACCCAGTATCCACCTAATATTTACTGCCTACCTGTGCAGGTGTCAGGCTGTTAATAACATGTTTGTCTTTCTTCATCAGACTTTATCATGCAAACAATCACAGCCAGCCTGAAGCCAAATTGGACCAATTGCTCCCAAATTGGGCCCTGTGCTACTGTTACCATTTCTAGTCGTGCAGATGCAGAATTTCTGAAAGGGGGGAGGGGTCCAGATTTGATGTCAAAGGACTGGGGGAAAATGGTCAGTTTTCATGTCCTTCCACTCTGAAAATATATATAAAAAAAGGAAAAAGTTATAGAAAAGGGGTGTGTCCAGACCCCCCTCCTCTTGATCTGCTACTTTCTTGACAACTAAAACTGCATTCTAACAAAGCCTGACCTGTTCCCAATTGGGCCCCGCAGATCCTGTTTGGCCCTGCAAACAATGGGTGCTTGTGTTAATACACTGTACTTTTGTCAAAATTAAAAGTACAATTCCTTGTTCTCAGTCACTTGTCCTAGCTACAGGATACTTCTAATAATTATGTGGTTTTTTTTCTGTTAATGTACATTGTCAAATCCAAATTATACCCAAAAGTTTTTTACTCATTACTTATGCTTTATGAAAATGCTGGAATAAAAAACTCAACCCTATATAGACTATTACTGTATGTACAAATAACTAATGATAAAAGATCAAAACGATGCCTTTTATAGTAAACAAAAATTGCTAAAATTTATACATTTATTTAGAAGCAACTAAATCTGAAATTAGGCAGTCTATGATAATATATACCTGGGACATCTAATGTGTTAGACTAGTTAGTATATTTCAAAAAGTTGCCTTGTTTTTGATAAAAATGTCTGATTTTGTTAAAATATTAAAATCTTGGAACAGACATAAAATATATATATAGGCTATATATATTTACAATAAATAGAAATAGGTAATTAAAATATTTCAGGTTTTTATTCATGAATATTACTGACTCATAACTTATGTAATAAGCAGAAATTGGATTGGTATAATTTTTATTTATACCTAATCTTCTACTACATGTAGCTTGATATTTTCTCTCCGTATCAATCTGCCAGTGACATATAGGGCAATAAAATGTCAGTGCTAATTATTTTGTTAAAATAATAAACAAGTAAATTGCTACTGTTACACTTGTAAATCAATGTTAACACCAGGGCTAAAACAACAAAGCCTGAATCCACCTAATTTTTACTGCCTACCTGTGCAGGTGTCAGGCTGTTAATAACATGTTTGTCTTTCTTCATCAGACTTTATCATACAAACAACCACTTTGTTTATTCAGTGGCTGTTAGGTGTCAA
>JAULBS010140345.1:0-12762 GCA_032355785.1 Symmetromphalus regularis | reverse complement strand
AACTGGTTTATCAAAGGCCGTGGTATGTGCTGTCCTGTCTGTGGGACGGTGCATATAAAATATCCCTTGCTGCTTATTGGCAGGAGTAGCATATGAGGCGACAGCAGGTTTCATCTAAAGACATGTCAGAATGACCATATTTTTGACGTCCAATAGCCTATGATCAGATAAAAATCAATGTGCTCTAGAGGCGTCATTAAACTTTACTTTTGTTGGTAGTGCATTGGTTACACTATCGAACTCGCGGCTGATAGGTATTGGGATCAAATCTCAGTCGAGACATGAATTTTTAAATCTGAGGGCTCCAATTTAGAGTGAGTGCTCCGTAAAGCTCAATGGGTAGGTGTATAGCACTTATACTGACCAGTGGTCCACAAATGGTTTACTATCTGTGAAATAGTTTCATATAAAAGATCCCTAGCTGCTTATCGATAAGAGTAGTCGCATTAGTGTGACAGCAGCAGGTTTCATCTCTCCAACTAACACTAACCTCTGTACTGGACAGACAGCGTAAGAAGCTGAGCTGTGTTCCCAGGAAAGCGTGCTTGAACCTTAATTAGATATAAGCACAAAAATAAATACAATTAACCATCTAAATAACCAGTAATGATATTGTGGTGCAGTGGTCATGACATGTTGATATGGTCATGACGTTATGGCGCCTTGATGGTGCTGCTGGACTACCGTTAGAACACACTGCATAACTGTAATATTGTTATTTACAAACAAAAACTTTTGAAATTCTTTAACATTATTTAATGTTAACGATGTTTTGATGTCTAGGAATCTAGGCTTAACATTTCATTTCAGAAGATATAATGAAACAAAACACTAGCAGAGTTCGTTAATATTATCACCACAAAGTAACGACCATTGCAATAGCAGGAACTCTCAATATCATGTTGTTTTTCCGATATACTAAATCAACGTCTGTAGTATTTTGATATCATTGTTTCCTTTTAACAACAAACATAAGGTACTACCATACCTACACATGACATGCGCGTTATAATTCACGTTAACATTGTTTCTTACACTAATATAAAACTGATTGTTCTTGGTAACAAAAATACGTTGAACGTGTAAATTGATTTTTTATTTTTTTTGGTGTTATTGAATATCGTGTTGTCTTGACAACAAGTTTCAGTTGGATTGGTTTTACCTTTGATGTTCATGCAAGCTAGATTAAGATTGTGATTTATATTAAAAGTGGACAAATACGTGTTTTTTTAATTTTGTTATCTTTATTTCCTTTACTTCGTTAAATGAAACTAACATAACTATTCATTCAAAGCATTTTTGAAGTACTCTAGGGACAGTTTCTCGTTGACGGTTCAGCCATGATCTACAGTTCAATCCATTCTTTTAACACGTGTGGACGCAATTTGAACTAAGCATCAAGGTTGAACTGTCGGCTAGAAATCGGTCCTTAGGCCCAGTTTCTCGTTGACGGTTCAACCATGATCTACAGTTCAACCCATTCTTTTAACATGTGCGGACGCAGTTTGAACTTAGAATCGAGGTTGAACTGTCGACGAGAAATCGGCCTTTAGGGTCGTGTTTAGTGTCTTTGTGTTATGGAGCTATTATAGCAACACCACGGTCTATACAGGTGGGACAGGATACGCTCAACTTCGCGAACATCTGGTATCACTCTTTTCACAGTGATTCGTGATTCACAATGTACTGCGTGCATTTACTCAAACATTTATTGTTACAGTGGAGATTTCGTGTGTTCGTGATAGAAGAACGTGTCCTGACTTATTTCTGGAATCACTCATGGTATACATCTTAATGTCGGTATTTGATTGATTTTGGAAATGTACAGGAGATGGATTACTGACGAGCAGGGTGACACGTGCTCTCTACTCCCCCCCCCCTTTTTTCTCTGCCTCTCTTTCTGTCTGTATCTCTGCTTCTCTCAGTATGTCAGTCTGTCTCTTTGTCTGTCTGTCTCTCTATGTCTCTGTCTCTCTCTCTCTCTGTCTCTCTCTCTCTGTCTGTCTCTCACCAGTTTTAGGGTGTCTAACATAAAACAAAGTCTTTGCCAGAATCACACAACATTGTTCAGAATTACCATGTCATACATTACTGGATGGTCAAATTGTAGCATATCAAGTTGTTATCTTCTCATCTTCAGCATTATATAATGTACTTGATTCTAAGAGTTTCACTACTAGCAGCCTGCGTGTAGTTCGAACACCTCGCTTGCCACCTTGTTGTAGTAACTCAGTAAAGGCAAGTGGATCGTCTATCATCCACTCTATGGTATTTCAAAACACGGCGCTCACATAAAACCAGGTTTACCTAGATACTTGGTGCTGATAGCAGGATGGTTTCAAAACTCGCGATAGACTTTCTAAGTCTTTATGATAATGTAAGCAAACTAGGTAATAATTTGTTTTCCAGTCTTTAGAATTTGAAAACACACCACACGAAACCATGTAACACCTGTACAAGATATTATAATATTAAAATTTAAATATAGGTTATTATGATATAAATATCATGTTATTGTTTAATTTTGAAAGACTTTCTATGTACGTGTTACAGATTTAACTCTTAAAGATATTGATGTCTGCAGCAGCCGATTTGATGGACGTGACGTCTGCACAGAAAATTAATACATACTATATAGCAGACGACATCATGTTATAAACCAAATTAAAACCATTAAGAAAGGTCGGCTTGCCTGTGTAGATAAAGAAAGAAATTGTCACTAAAGTTTTAAAAACCTCTTTAAAAAGTCGTCAGTTGCAATAATCTTGCGAACAATTGTACACACACGCACATATACAAATAATAGGGGCATTGGAACGAAATTCATATTGGTGGAGGGGGGGGGGGGCTGCTCCCGTGTCTGAACATCAGAATTTGCTGGTGAATAATTCAACGATGAATAAGGAACATAGACGTTCGAAGCTGCATTGAGGTGACCATCGTTTTATTAGACAATTTTACCTTTATGTAAAGCTGTATTCCAAAATTGAAACAAATGATTATGCATGCATTTGATTATCTATGCCATATACAGACTGTAAACAATAGTGCGTGCTGACGACGTTGCAGGTTAGTATAATTATGTTCCGTTCCAACCAGTGGTCCACAACTGGTTCATCAAAGGGCGTGGTATTTGCTGTCCTGTCTGTGGGACAGTGCATATAAAAGACCCATTGGCGTAGCATTGGTCTTTTTTCTAGCGAGGCAATGCTAGTTATGTCTCGTATTTTAATCTCGTACTTTTATAATATTAATCACATGAATTTTTTTCTGCAATATAAATCTAGTGAGGCAATTGCCTCAATGGAATCTTCGCCACTGCTGCTTGTCTGAATGGGTAGCCTATGTGGCGGCATCGGGGTTCCTCTAAACATATGTCAGAATGATTCGAGAGGCGTCGTTAAATAAAGCAAACTTTACTTTGGGTTAGTATAACCATCAACATGTCTAAACATATCCGACTGGATCTGGGCACCCGTAATGCTATTAGCGAATTAATTATTAATTAATGAGCTTCAAACGCCTGGCTGATCAAATACCTATTATAAATAACTTTTGTTTAAATTCATCCACGTTTTCTGCATGCTCAATATCCAGCTGATGCTATAATATTGATTTTAATGGTAAAAAAGTTTAATCGCACGGTACATATTCTTTTGTGAATGTCTACAATGGTGATGGCAGAGAAGAAACGGCATTGGCTGCGAATCAATTCTGGCAACAATGGTGCTTCCTCTGGCGTGCTTAATAATGCAAGACAGCGGATTATTCGAGTGTTCGCAGTCAGAACTGGATTGCCGGTAAAGACAGACGCCTGTTTGACCTATAATCGACCAACGTAAGATTTGATCAATGTTTCCAGTTGCTGTTCATTGTTTGTTTTAACTTATTTTATGTTATTATCTAATAAAGATTCGATTATACTACGAGAAAAGACGGACGCTTGTTTCAACATTTGATATTATTGTTCTGTAGTGACCTATAGAAGATACATTTAAAATTTAAATTATTTAAAGTTTCTAGTTGTTTATTGTTTTAACTTATTTTATGTTAATATTCAGTTAAGGCCATTCAAATATGTTGTCTGGGTAACACAGATTTATATATTTAACGACCCACCCCAGCACTAAAAAATAAAATAAACATCTGCTATGGGGGTAATATACAACTTAAATATCAAAATAATGTAAATTAAATCAGGGTAAAGAGCTGATTTATTTCACTATATACAGTAGAAATATATATATAATAAACAATACAATAACAATAAATGTCGCTAAGATAAAAAAAAAATTGAATATAATAAATAAAACAATGGTAAGACGAGACAATAATATTGATGTGAGATATGCTGTTTGTTGACCAAATATCTATAGACTAGTGTTTTTCTTTGGTGGAAAAGATATTTTAGTAATTTATTTGTTTAACGATCTCCAAGCGTAAAAAATACACATTGCGTATTTGGGGGGTGGGGGTATTTTAGTATGCTGTAACCCACACACAAAATAGCAGATACACTGGCTTGAACATAGAAGATGTGGAGTATTAGCTTTTACTGATGTTACAGTTTCTATCAAGTATTTCACAATATAACGGCATCAGGCATGCTGTGAAGACTAAGCCCGTATTTTGTGTGTGTAGTGCACAATAACTAATGTCCAGGCCAAGTGAGTATTCAGTCAACGTTTCTTGTTCACACAAATAGTGTCTAGTTGAATCAGCAGTCGTGATAACCAAACTTAAATAGCACTCATTTGTCTACGATCTCTACCGGTTCCGTGAGACGAAACTGTAAACTTCATTACTTAATCAAGGGTCACTTGTTACAAAGTAAGGTTAAAGAAGATATAAAATGCCATTATCTTCCTTATATTTGTATTTGGACAATTTGCCAGCATTGAAATTAAGATGCGACATAATGCACAAAAAACCCAGACATCTTTAAAATGGGCGACTTCCTCATAAAACAATACCAATCATTCTCCTTGTTTCTGTATCCATCACTAGTCTTGTAAATATTTTCCTAAACTGGTGATGATCTGTCACGGTAACGTAGATTATGTAGATTAAAATAATATTTAAAATATAAAATAAAATAATAATTTTAAAATAATATTTAAATAAAACAATGCATCGCCAACTTAATCTTAACCTTTGCATAGAAATTCAAAGCTGTATTGAGGTGACCATCTTTTTATTAGACAATTTCCCCTTTTTATTATTTAAATCTGTATTCCAAACTTGACAAGTATGTACAAAGACCTATATATAAAGGGTGACAATGTCAGACACAGATGGAGGAGGCTGCATTTTTTGAACACATGAAGTCACCTTTGTCTGTGATTATTGAATGTCTGCTCTCATGGCTTATCATTTGTAGATATTGTTTTAAATTATCAAGGAATGTCACAGGATTTTTTCTTATGACACTTGACAATTATGAACAGAGATCTATGCATAATGGGTGGCACATATGGAACACTTGACGTCACCATTGTCAGTGATTATTGAATATCTGCTCTCATGGCTTGTCATTTGTGGATATCGTTTTATATTATCAAGGAAAATCACAGGATTTTTTGTTGTGACACTTAAATATTTCTTTTGTTTGTTTCAACTTTTATTTTTTATTTTTTTTATGTTGTTTTTTTATATACTAACCTGATACAAAAGTGCGATGCCTGATACTACGGGCGCCCACATGATTAATATCTGGTTGAATTCCAAGTAATTATTCGGTCAGTGGACTGATATAGTGCGCGTCTGTCTATATCTGGATGACTTTCTGTCTAATCTTTGCGTTTAAATCAATTACTTTGATGGTGGTGTGAGATGTATAAAGAAATAGATGGCGCTTGGTCGTTTGTGGGTTGTTGCACGCGGTCGTTTCACTGAGTGATCACAGTTATATTCAGAGAAACTGGACGTAATCCAAGGTGTATGTGACACCGAACTGCTTTGCGGACATTTTGTCGAAGATTGGTTTTAGAGTCCCAATTTTACCAATTGCTTTGTTTAAATGCATACCTTATTTTTCTTATATGTATAGGTCTAACAATCTTAACCAAATGACTCTACAAGAAAAAAATCTCGATGGTCTCTCAAATTTAATCCCTTTTAATACTTTGTCTTGTTTTTACTTTTTTTTCTTTCGTTTTTTTCCCCCTTCTTCTATTCTGATATTATTATTATTTTATATTGTTATTATTATTGTTATTATTTTATATTGTTATTATTATTATTATATTGTTATTATTATTCTTATTATTTTATATTGTTATTATTATTTTATATTGTTAATATTATTATTATTTTGTGTTATTATTATTATTTTATATTATTATTGTTTTTTTAAACTAAAATTTATATACTTAGATGTTTAAACTTTACAGCCGACTCAAAAATGACCAAATCAAAGATTATGCTGTGTTAAAATTAATGTGAAGATATTTCCAGTGTTTAGTATTAGCGAGATAACGATTTCCTGCTAGCTAGCTGTGAGGCAGACATCGTACGTTATCAATAGACAAATATCTGACCATGATAAAACTACGTCTGGTCAATCTAATGTTGAGTCAGACAGTACAGTCATTTCGTCCTTCCAATAAATATACGTCAAACAGTTTAAGTCACAGGCCCGTACGCGGGGGGGGGGGGGGTGCGACGGGCGCGCACGCACCCCCCTGAATCTGTCGAGGTCCGTAAATGCAAATCTGGATTGACGCTAATTTGCTAGAATAACGTTAAAAACGAAAATAAAACATTCGGGCCTTCACAAACGCACCCCCCTAAAGAAAATGCTGCGTACGGGCCTGAGTCACCACCGAACTCCATGCCGTGCCAAAATTTATCTAAGATTCTACAGAAAACGACTACTCTCCGACCGCATTCAGTGGTCCAGAATTTTAAAGGGAAGGACTACTCGCCGACCGTGTTCAGTGGTCCAGAATTTTAAAGGAAAGGACTATTCCACAACTCCAGAATTGTAATGGAAAGGACCACTCGTCAAACACGATCAGTGGTCCAGAATTTTAAAGGAAAGGACTACTCGCCGACTGCGTTCAGTGGTCCAGAATTTTAAAGGAAACGACTACTCGTCGACCGCGTTTATTGGTCCAGAATTTTAAAGGAAATGACTACTTGTCAACCGCGTTCAGTGGTCCAGAAGTTTAAAGGAAAGGACTACTCGCCGACCGCATCCAGTGGACCAGAAGTTTAAAGGAAAGGACTACTTGCCGACCGCGTTCTGTGGTCCAGAAGTTTAAAGGAAAGGACTACTCGCCGACCGCGTTCAGTGGACCCGAAGTTTAAAGGAAAGGACTATTCGCCGACCGCGTTCAGTGGTCTAGAAGTTTAAAGGAAAGGACTACTCGCCGACCGCGTTCTGTGGTCCAGAATTTTAAAGGCAACGACTACTCGCCGACCGCGTTCGGCGGTAAAGTATGAATGAACTCATATGTCTATCCAACCAAATTAATATTGGTCTAGCTGTTTAGGATCAGAGGATAATAGAAGGCCTACATGAACTTAGTTTAATCCACCATATGGTTAGACCCTAAGGATATTGGTGCTTCGTTTAACCAACCAAATACTCTTAACAATTTTAAGAGTTCACAGTTCACAGATTATCATTATGGTACTCCGACTATAGTAGAGCAGTACGTCGTTTGTTGTCAGTCATCTATTGCATATTTTTTTAAAATAGTAATCTACAGTGAATATATATGATTATGACATCGGTTAAACATCAAGACAACATTATATTCAGTAGCAGATCCAGAGGGGATCCAGGGTGTCCGGACCATCCCCCCCCATTCTCATTTTTTTTTTTTTTTACTGTTTCCGATTCGAAGGACGTGAAAATTGAACAATTCTCCCAGTCCTATTCACTTATCAATTTGGACACACACACCCCCCTTCAGAAATCATGCATCCGCGCCTGATATTTTAGATGTTACTAGTATATCATTTACTATTATTATTTTAATTTTATTTTTGTTGATGGGGTAAATTTGCGGCAATTCCATGCAAGGTGTTCCTAACAAATTGTGAACTGTAATTATTATTATTATTATTTAATTCTTTTTTTTAAGTTGTAACATAAATTTATTTTAGGATAACATTAAAGCTACGTTTTGCAACATGTGTTCGGCGAAGCGCTTCAGTTAGGTTTCAGGCTAGCCTCATTATGTGCCCCACGACTGGTTCATAAAATGCCGTGGTAGTGTATGCTTTACTCAGTCTCTGGTAAACTGCACATAAAAATGCCTTTCTACTAGTGACAAAACGTAGCGGAAGCGAAATTGTAAACTTCATTACTTAATCAAGAGTCACTTGTTACAAAGAAAGGTGAAAGAAGATATAAGATGCACTTAACTTTCTTATATTTGGACAATTTGCCAGCACTGTAATTAAGACGCGACAAAATCCACGAACACAGTTATCTGTAAAATGGGAAACTTCCTCGTAAAACAATACCAATCGTGCTCCATAGGTTTCTGTATCCATCACTAGTCTTTTAAATATCTTCCTATACTCGTGATGATCTGTGTGTGTCAGAATTACGAAATGTTTGTCATCCAATACCCGATGATTAATGAATCAATATGCTCTGGTGGAATCGTTTTAAAAAAATATAATAATAATAATCATCAAAATTACAAGTGTATAGTTGGTCGGTTACCTATTCTTTTTCTTTCTTCTGAATTTTTTTTTCAATTGTTATTTTATTATTTTTTTTATTTTTTTTTTTTAATTCATTGCTGTGATATTTTTTATTTTCCACCTCCGTCTGGCTTTTGTGGGTATCACTGGAAATCTTCCTAATTGAAACATAATCTCTATTTCCCAGGGACTACATGTGTGTTTCACATAATTTATTTTCTATTATTAACTCATAATTATTATCTAGATAAATGATAAAAATCACATATAGCATTTCCGGACAAGGACATTAAAAAATATATTAACCCCGTTTATAGAGATTCTGGCATGTTTTTGGCTTATTACCTGAGACATTTTTAACCACATTATAAACTGTAAACCACCATTTCCAAATTTGGAGCAATGATACAATGAAACGCATCCTTGAAATGTTCAGGTATATGTTATATTTGTCAAACATATACGTGTTATTATAGAATTGTTTAATAAAGAATTAACGGCAATGATTTAAAATGTGTATGGTTCGTGCCCCAATCACACACCTGTTGTCTGTTTGAGAGTCATGTGAAATTGTAGTTTCTATTTCATTGCAAGTATGTCGAGGTATGCGTCTGCACCGTGTGCTGCTTACAAAGAAAAACAGTTAAGAGGAAAATGCTTGCAAGCTGGAACGATTCCCTGAGAATACTTTTGGAAGTAAACGTGTTTAGCACCTGTCAGTAACAGATTGATAGTTAGAAGATATCTTCATTACTGCTGCAAGATGGATGCCAGTGTGCAAATAATCATCTAGGTTACATTGGATCCAAACAAAATCCTTCTGGCGACAATATTATTTCTTAATAAAAGTAATAGAACAAATAATTCATACCACTGGCCCAGTATACACATAAAACGAATATTATTAAAAGAAAATATATGGTCACATCTAATTTTAACGACTTGCATAATGTTTGCACTGGCAACCCTTGATTCTGCACAAAATGTCAATTGTACATTTTATTTTCTCCCAAGTACTAAGAGTCGGTGGTATAATTTTTTTTTTAAAGGAAAAAAGAAAAAGAAAAAAAAGAAAAGGAAAATGACAGGGTATTTTCACATATATCCACCAGGATCACCAGTCACAGCTGTATATATATGTAGTTACATTTTCTTCATACAGATTGGAGTGTGTAACTCGAACTCTGACCTGGGAATCCCATGATTTGGAACAATGCAACCTCTAAACAATAACATTTAATAACTATCAAACAGTCCACTAGATAATGCATGTGCTGTGCAATCATTATGAATGCTGTGGTAGTACCTTGTGTTCCAGAAAGTCAAGTGTATAATTCCTCACCGATTCATTCCACGATATATTACAGCAAAGTGTGATTGCATGTGTTGTGTATCCCTTTCAAAGCAGTTGTGGAACCAGATGTTCATAAAAGGTTAAATATTCTGCCCCATTATGACATTTTGAGATATACTGTGATAAAGCATGATTTCAGGATTTCATGAGTCACTGTAGTAACAGTGGTGGCACCAAGTGTTCATGAAAGGTTAATAGATACAGTGTGACAACACATTATTTTAAAATTAAAATTTGAAAATCGAAACTATTTTTATAAAATATATATTTTATACTGAATAATATTATATTATATATAATCCTGAATATTATATAGTCTCCTGAATAATATATATTATATACTGAATATTATTTTTGTTTTTCAGCTGCTGGGATGTGCAATTCTTGGTGTGGGGATCTGGATTCGTGTGGACCAGGATGTAGCACAGTATGTCAATCAGTCGGCGGAGGTGAATCTGCTGTATACATTCGCCTATATTCTTATAACAATCGGCATTGTTATTATGATTATAGGATTCCTTGGCTGCTGCGGAGCCATCAGAGAAAGCCAATGTATGCTTGGAACGGTAAGATCATTGGAAACTTGTATTCCGCTGAGTTCTTCATTATTATTATTGTAAAACTTTATTTGTTTTCAGTTTTACAATATTCCAAGCTAGAAGCAAAACATACACAACACACCAACAGCGTTACCTTCCTTGAAAGAAAAAACATAATCAGGTTAGCCATTAGACCCAGGACAGTGAAGGATGAATATCACCTTCTTAATCAGAGGGTGCAAGTTATCTTGATGAGTCTCCTTACAGGCCATAACAGAATGAAAGCCCACATGTACAAAAAATTCAAATTAACACCTTCACCAACCAGCAACTGTGGTCTGGAAGACCAAACAACTGAGCACATTTTACAGCGGTGCCCAAACTTAGATGAATTGAGACAGATTGAGTGCCCTACTGACACTCCCATACAGCGTAAACTATATGGTGAAAAAACAACCCATTTCATCCAACAGATTGGACTATTGGTGTAGTTAGTGAATGAAAAGAAGAAGATTCCAATATTAATTTTTATTGCTAGAGGATCAGGAATTCTCACAAAACAGCCAGATCCATGATTTTAGTCTGAAGCACACCTATACAGAATAACTGCAATATTTTTAAATTTTCATTATCATTGTTAAAACTTTGGTTGATGTCTGCAGAATTTTACTTTATTTTAATCCAATATTAATTTTTATCAGTAAAGCATCAGATGCCCTCACAAAATAGCTAGATCCATGATTTTTGCCTGAGACCCATTTTAAATAACTACACTACCAGTACCAGTACTTTTGAATTATTTTCTTATTAGTCCATCACTATCAAGTGATAAATGAAATGATTGAAGGAAACTGAATTGATAAATGGATAGTAATTTTTGAATAAATTATTTGATTGTGTTGCATTTAAAATTAAAATGTTTTTTTTCTATTTTCAGTTCTTCGTATGTCTGTTTGTAATTTTTGCCATCTTGCTTGGAGTTGGAATCTGGGCAGTCGTTGCCAAGGAAGATGTAAGTGAATTATATACCTTCTCCTACCAGTATACATAATACATGTACACAAGGGCATTTTGATTGGAGTGGCAGGTTCATGCATTCTAACTCTCATATAAAACAAATAATCTCATTAAAACAACAGGGACCTGGCCACTTCTAATGTAGATGCACCTATGATGAGCTACAGATGCAAGGCAACAACACATTCAGTGAAGATGCTTTCACTGAAGTAGGCCCGGATGCAGGATTTCAGAAAAGGGAGTGGGGTGTCCAAATGTGATGGGTGAATGGGACCGAGGGGAAAATGGTTAATTTTCATGTCCTTCTACTAGTAATTTTTTTTTTTTTACTTAAAAAATATGAGGAAAGGAGGGGTTTGGACCCTCTAGACCCCTCTCTGGATCCGCTACTGTGGAGATAACATATTCTGATTTTTTAAACTACAATGCACACACATGCAACTTTCAATCATGATGAACCTTAGCATGCAGTATTTTATAAATAATGGTTAAAATGTGCCAAAAAAGGAAATTATCCACACGTCAGTATTTGTTTTTACAATATAAATCAGCTATTTGATTCACATTTCTAAGTATTTCTAGAAATGAGTGGGTGTAAAAATTATTATTGTGTATTCTACATGTTTTATTTTATTATCGTCCATTTTAAAGATTTATTTTGTGATTACATTAGTCTGCACTTGGATTTAGATATGAAGTTGATGTGTTTTATTGTTACAGTTGAAGGGTGTGACTGGAAACATGCTGCAAGAAGCTGTAGACAATTACGATCAACCCGAGTCAAAGAATTTCCTAGACACAGTTCAAATCAAAGTAAGTACTGGTCTTAATAGTATGTTAATCCAAGAATTTCCTAGACACAGTTCAAATCAAAATAAGTATTGGTCTTAATAGTATATAAATACAAGAATTTCCTAGACACAGTTCAAATCAAAGTAAGTACTGGTCTTAATAGTATATAAATACAAGAATTTCCTAGACACAGTTCAAATCAAAGTAAGTATAAGTGTTAATAGTATATAAATACAAGAATTTCCTAGACACAGTTCTAATCAAAGTAAGTATAGGTGTTAATAGTATATAAATACAAGAATTTCCTAGACACAGTTCAAATCAAAGTAAGTATAGGTGTTAATAGTATATAAATACAAGAATTTCCTAGACACAGTTCAAATCAAAGTAAGTATA
>JAULBS010140335.1:0-12762 GCA_032355785.1 Symmetromphalus regularis | reverse complement strand
ACTTACATAACCACTGCATCTCACTTATTATCAATATTTTAAAAATAATAATGAATTATGCTCATGGACAAATAAATGATAAACCATAAATTCGACATGGAATTCCTTATACCATGGTTCAGGTAAAACATCTCATGTGATATAAAAGCGATATATAGTAACACAAATGCATGTAAGTTTCATTTGTAATTAATATTCAGAGCACAAAGACCCTTAAATTCTGTGGCAATATGCCTTTAACAGAGGCATTGGAACAAAATTCATATTAGGGGGGGTACTGCTCCCATTTCTGAACATCAGAATTTGCCGGTGAATAATTTAACAATGAATAAGAACATATTCATGGCCCTGTTTAAGGTCGGGCCAGCTAACCTGCCACTCATTTTCGTCAGAAAGAACTGGAACAGTCAATGAAGATGGATCAAAGAAGTGGGCTGCTTTCTCTGTATGAATGACTTTAATCTCGGGCTGAAAATAAAACATCAGGTTAGCACATTCATACTGTAACCTAGAATTACTAACCATGAAATTAAAAAAAAAAATTAATTAAAAATTATTTTTAATCTTTACAGCAGGCAAATACTACATTTATTTATACTAAAGGGCAGAACTACTGGCTGGATAAAAAATAGCCCAATGGATTGACTGATGGGTATAAATCCAACAACTCATCACATCTCAATGGAATGTTTTTGTTTTTTTAATTACTATTATTTTTATAAACTCTACAAGAGAAAAGGGCAATACGGTGAAAACCAAGTAACACGTTGGGGGTGCAGGGGCGATAGACCAACAGACAAACGTTAAATTATTTTTAGCTCTTTATCATAAACAAATGCACCTACCTATCTCACTTATACCTACTATTTATTACAAATGAAAAATACATTTGAACCGATGTTACCACCAATGAAATTTAGCTTTATCTGCAAAGTGACATCTCAAACATTAATTTAGCCTCTAACGTGGGAATTCCCTTTATATTTAAAGAAGAAAAGGTAACTTAACAAAATGCATGCCTTTAATTCACTAGTTAGAAGTTCATTCACGAGATTAGGTACTTTAATAGACGCAACACTTCCAGTACAACCAATAAGAATTTTCATCTTCTTTACAGACCTTTGGACAACGACATGTTTTACCTCTGACCCACAAAATGGGGATTCCCTTTGGTTCGACGACGTCATAAGTAATGTCCCATTTATAAATAGTCATAGCTTATGTTTGTATGTTAGCAACGAAATAACACATTAAAACATTTAGCAACATTTTCATAATGTATTTCAACTTATATAGCTGCGTCATATAGTAATCCCATTGATACACAAATTAATAAAGTAACTGTTATAATTTTTAGAGATATTTCAAGAACTAGATTACCTCTGAATAAGATAAATAGAATCGTCCACATTTTAATCTCAATAAAAACAAATACGTTTACATTAAAAAAGAACACAATTATTTGCATTCGTGTTTATTTAAATACAAAAATGGCATTTCAATTTTGAATTTGATTAACATGGAAGTTTGTCCCACTGTTGTGTCTGAAAACGTTATCTTTGATATCACTACATTTTGGTTTCAGAATAAAAAAATAAAAATAAAACATGAGGTCTCGTTTAACCTAGACCTTTACGAAATGGTCTGACGTGAACGATACTATGGCTGGAGTCGAAGACGTGGATTCTGCAGACGAAACTATTTTATATGACTTGTCTCTCCAGTCTGAATGGTGTTTAGAAAATGACATTCTTGTAGGTTCACATTTAGTAAAAAATTTTTATTATTTGCTAAATTTTTAAAGCAAATGTTTCAGATATTTCTGAGGGGCATGTCTAAAATATTGTAATCAAACATCAGGAGCAGATAACTCTCACCATACTTATGTTACTGCATCATAATGCTTCAAGTTCAGGGCATATAAAATTTAAAATAATACGTTGTTTGATTTCTTGTTTTATACCCAGGTAAATGATTTCACTGTTTATATACAGTAGAATTGTTTTCCACACGCACACATGTGTATCCTAAAGTGCCAAATTGCGTCGTATGTTACTTCCGAATAATCAATGCTGGTGAATTTTTAAATATCTCACCACAGACGTTGGCAATACAAGTTTTGATCACATAGATGTAAAAAATAGGCAGAAAAGAAGTCAATTTTTTTTGGGGGGGACACGTGTAGATTACCACTCTTTTCCACTCTGAGATTTAATGATATATTAGGGCAGGTTTTAGCAAAGTGATTTGTCACATAACAGCGATTGGAATCGTTCACCACTTAGGTCAAACACATCTGTGTTTGGTTTGCAATCACGATACCATGGAATTTGTTTTGGCGGGAACATGTTTCTGACAGCTACGTGCGATAGTCGCAAGAATGGGACGCAATTTGGCACAAACAAATTAACTATAACATTTGATAACACATTAGAAATGTTTTTTCTCACAAAATACAGGTGAGTTAGAAATAATTTTGTTAATGATTGCATTACTAAATTCAACAACGTAAACGTTGATGTCGTTAAGTGTGCTATGTGACTCGACTGCGCATGCCAGTAGCCTGTTCCTGTTAATGGGACGCAATTTGGCATGACGAGGATAAATACATTTCGTCAGACGCATTTTCTACATGGGGAAATATCAAACTCGGCCTGTTAATTTGTATTTCGCAAGCCTAAGATGACCAAACACACGTGATGAATCATCTCTATACAACACTACGTTAATATACATTGTACAGTCTCTTAAAAGTCGCGCCCCATAGAAGAATATTTATTAAATTACAATGAATGTTCATACTGTTCGCCTTCGACTTCTAAGCACTTTTGAACTCACTAAACACATGGACTTGAACTCCTTTGTTTTGAATTGATAATAAGTCTGAAAGAACAACAATATATTAAATAAATAAAATTCGAAAAATAGCCTATTGCGTGGGCCTTTTGAGACACCCTGTATATTGTGATAGTATTCACTGTTGAAAGGCTATCGAGTGTGTGATTTAGCCAAACACGTTGTATATCGAGTGTGTGATTTAGCCAAACACGTTGTATATCGAGTGTGTGATTTAGCCAAACACGTTGTATATCGTGTATGATTTAGCCAAACACGTTGTATATCGTGTGTGATTTAGCCAAACACTTTGTATATTGTGTGATTTAGCCAAACACGTTGTATATCGAGTGTGTGATTTAGCCAAACACGTTGTATATCTAGTGTGTGATTTCGCCAAACACGTTGTATATCGTGTGAGATTTAGCCAAACACGTTGTATATCGTGTGTGATTTATCCAAACACGTATATCGAGTGTGATTTAGCCAAGCACGTTGTATATTGTGTCTGATTTGGTCAAACACGTTATATACTGTGTGTGATTTAGCCAAACACGTTGTATATTGTGTGTGATTTAGCCAAACTCGTTGTATATCGAGTGTGATTTAGCCAAACACGTTGTATATTGTGTGTGATTTAGCCAAACACGTTGTATATCGAGTGTGATTTAGCCAAACACGTTGTATACCGAGTGTGATTTAGCCAAACACGTTGTATATCGAGTGTGATTTAGCCAAACTTGCCCTGCGCTATTGGTAGATAGTATTTACTGTTAAAGGCTATCGTGTGTGTGATTTAGCCAAACTTGTCCTGCGCTATTGTATTGGCGATGCTGGTTTCTATTGTGACGTAGCTGATTGATCGAATTTGGCCTACACACTACTTTATATAATATTTAGAACCCCATGAAGTGTATAATTACGTAATTAATAAATAATACAACATAGTTTATTTATTGTTCAACCTTAGTTATTAGTGGCAGCGCTTTGTTCCTATTTGTTGACCGTGACACTAACGTTTAGCTGGACATTGTCCACCTGTGGTCATTCTTGCAACCAACTCACGTTGCTAACAACATTATTAGAACTATTCAAGTGGAAACCGTACGGCGGTAAGGACGGAATCACGATTCCCTCTTAGTGGAGGTTCTAAATTTAGAGCCAATTTCTCGTCAATCGTTCAAAATTAATACAATAATTTTTAAATCTTTATTCAAGATCACTGAAGCCTTTATCACCATGGATGATAATGGATCCTATTTGACATGGGAAGTCAGTATGTCGCTCAGCTATATCAGGCTATTTCATATTACGCTCATTTGTTTAGTATAGAGTCTCTACGTCAGTTCAAAAACTAATTTTTGTTTTATTTAACGACGCCTCTAGAGACATTGATTTTTATCTATCATCAGCTATTGGACGTCAATCATATGGTCATTCATTCTTATATATTTATTTTATATGCACCGTCCCACAGACAAGACAGCACATACCACGGCCTTTGATGAACCAGTTGGGGACCACTGGTTGAAACGGAAAATTGCCAAAACTGCAAATTGGTCCACTGAGAAGTGTCGATCCAACGACCGCTACCACTTGAGCTTCATCCCGCTCCTATGGTCAGTTCAAAGTCACATTTCAAACATTTTATTTAAAGTCAGTTCAAAGTCGCATTTCAAACATTTATTTAAAGTCAGTTCAAAGTGACATTTCAAACATTTTATTTAAAGTCAGTTCAAAGTCACATTTCAAACATTTTATTTAAAGTCAGTTCAAAGTCACATTTCAAACATTTATTTAAAGTCAGTTCAAAGTCACATTTCAAACATTTTATTTAAAGTCAGTTCAAAGTGACATTTCAAACATTTATTTAAAATCAGTTCAAAGTGACATTTCAAACATTTTATTTAAAGTCAGTTCAAAGTCACATTTCAAACATTTTATTTAAAGTATAGACAAAATTTTAATATTTGCTAAAATATACAAACACAACCTTTTTTCTCTCGATCAATTAAAAAAGTAATGGGGGAAAAAAAATCAAGGAAAGTCTTTTATATATTTGGATAATTTGTATAGAAATATAGAGGCAAAGAAACAAATCTATATGTACTCGGTCCTGGCCACTTGTTTTCTTATCGAGGTGCGAACATCGGTGAGACGGAATTTGGTTGGTTTTGTAAACGAACCTAGTAAAGAGGCACATACGTTTCACACATTTCCACCATGTACGGCTTTGCTTTGCTAGATGCATGTTTGTTAAACATCAACCCCTCACAGTAGACATAGACTTTGACATCGCTTTTATTACTGTCAATGATTTCCACACAAAAGAAACATTTTACAAAACCACAAACCCACCCTAATCAGAATGACCAGTCACTTACAATACATTGTATGAAGTCACTTTTTTAATCTACCCTAACCTCAATCAGGTATCTGGTCCACTTATAACCCCTTGGCAAGAAGATACATTCTCTACTCTACAAACAAATAAAAGTCGTGATATTTTAGCTGTATGTTGTTGTTTTCTTTGATGAAATAGTCATATTTTTTTCCTGTGATTTTATCTTCAGTCACCGCCACAAAGTTACCGTCCTTTTAAAAGCCGTATATAATTATAACATAATCATGTTATAGAAGCCAACGGACTTACAATGCATCAATGCATCATAGGAAAGTTTTAAAAAATCTGATTGTAAATTAAAGATATGGCGATGTTTTGGTCTAATAATGTTTAACATTGTCAGTATTTTCATGGATCAAAGTATTTATAAACATGAATGCGGTTTTAGAGGATTTAGTGTGTGAATTTCAGTGTGTGAATTTTAGCGAAAAATACTAAGAAAATAAATAACCAAAACAGTTTGGGGGTTATTCACAAATGTTGACATTCTAGTATATTTTCGTAGGCATGCACATGTGCTGTCTCGGTGTTTTGTTCATGTTTGTTTAACGACACCACTAAAGCACATTGATTTATTAATCATTAGCTATTGATTTCAAACATTTGTTTAATGACACCACTAGAGCACATTGATTTATTAATCATTAGCTATTGATGTCAAACATTTGTTTAACGACATCACTCGTGAGCGGTTCCATGGGGGCGCAGTTGGCGCATGCACCCCCCCAAAAAAAAACCCACCTAATTTTCGGGCAATGAATATTTTTCTTGTAAAACCCTAAGTGACATTACTTCACATGCCTTATATTTTTAGCGTCATAGCAGTTGCCCCCACCCCTATTCACTTGCTGGAACCGCCCCTGTCACTAGAGCACATTGATTTATAAATCATCGGCTATTGGATGTCAAACATTTGGTTATTGTGACACGTAGTCAAGTGTGATCCAGCCTCCAACGGGTTTTGAACCACTGTCATTAGTTTGAGAGTCTGATGTTCAACCGCTGGTCCACAAGGCTCAAGTGCTGTCTTGGAGGCCAAGTCTCGCGTACTAATATAAATTCATCAATAAAATATGCACTTCTCTTATCACTATGCAGCAGGGGATATTTGATATGCACTATCGGACAGACAGGACAGCACTAGCCACGACCTTTGATTAACCAATCATTGATCACTGGTCACTGATGTTACCCAGCTCAATGAGCCTTACAGAACACACACTTTGGGACGGAGCTGGTACCGAGATTGAATATACATGTATGAATATCTAATGGAACCGGTATCGAAATTAAAAATCCTATGCCTTAACTGCATTTTGATCCCATTACTTAGCAAGCAGATGGTGTAACCACTACAGCCCCGGGGCCAGTCTGATCTCCCACCCGTACAGCTGCGCCTGGCTTTCGTAACAGTCTCAAACTATTATGTCTACAACAGAGCGTAATCAGCCTATTGTTAAACAGGTTGTTGGGCGGGTTATGTGACCGGCTTTAAGAATGTATAGTTACCACTTTTTGTATACTGTATCCAGGCAAATGTCAAGCAATATATAAAACATAACCAGAGCAGCCCGCAGTGAGTTCTCGTGCAGTCAGCAGATTTTTGTTCCTCCAACACACCCCATCATGGCAGACCTTGATTTAGTCAACAGAGATCCCAATAATATCAATGACCATATTAAGGTGAGTTTATTTAAAACATGCTTTTGTTTAAGAAAAATTATATTTTGTAATATTTAGCTTTATTTCTTTATTATACACATGTTTTTATAACAGGCTGTATGTTAGTAACACAAAGCGGCAGTCCTCCAAACAATATTTCTCTTAAAAGGCAATGCATTTAAAAAGTGTATATTCAATAGCAGAACGTTTAATAAATTCTAAGGGACTCCCGACATCTTAAGAATGGAAGTCATCATACAGTTTATGTTAAATACTATATCAACTAAATGCAAACATCGCCATCAATTAATACAATAACAAGCTGGTGACAAAAGAAAAAAGTTAATAAATGATAGCTTGTTTAATACCTGCTACATATGAACGTGTAAGCCCTGTTGGTGATGGGTAACAGCCTTCATGACATGGCTGCATGTAATTATATTTTCACTTACTCTCCATGCCATGGCTGCATGTAATTACATTTTCACTTACTCTCCATGCCATGGCTGCGTGTAATTACATTTTCACTTACTCTCCATGCCATGGCTGCATGTAATTACATTTTCACTTACTCTCCATGCCATGGCTGCATGTAATTACATTTTCACTTACTCTCCATGCCAAGGCTGCATGTAATTACATTTTCACTTACAATATAAAGTGTAAATAAATTATGTTCATGGCTTCCGACATGCTTGTCACCGACGAGCCACCTATGGAAAGATAACTCACCGCATTATTTTAACATATTTAATTATAATTTTTTTTTTTTTTAATTTATTACTTGTGCGTTTAAAACGAATTTCTATGGACTGCTGATGATATGAAGGAAAGAGTATGTCAAAAAGAGGATGGCGATTTCCATTTAATAAGAAATATATTAAGGCAGTTTTTTTTACTTGAATACATGTTATTCTGCCATATATTTTTTATGTTAGTTTTGTTTAGTTTTTAAATAGAGTGAGGTTTAACAGCACATTTTGTACTTTTAAAGTAATGAGAAATATATGTTTTTAAATATTTATTTTCGTGTTATCTTTATATTCAAATACAACGTATCTAATGGATATATTCGAATTAAAATAAACATGTGTTTACAAGATGGACAACATGGCATTCCCAATATAAATGTTCTTTAATTTCACGACAAAAGAGTAGTATAATGTATACTTATCGGGAACAACTCCTATTGTTGTCCTAGCAACGTATACATTATACCACTACTCAAAGGGAACGCATTTCACTATTACTACGTTTTATTGTTATTTTATTTATTTATTATTTTAGATTTTTTTTTAGTTACGTATTTTTTATTTTTTGTTTGTTTTGTTTATTATTTTTATTTTTTTCCTTTATTTTTTAAATTATTATTATCTTTTGTGTTTGTTTCACGACACAACTAGAACACATTGATTTATTGGTAAGTTTTAATTTAAAAGCAAACGTATTGGTAATTAATAGACTATTCTGTGTAATACCCTATTTTGGAACCATGTTAATTTTCTGTTTAGAATACATGTAGTTTCATGTGAATAAAAATATGCTATGTGGCAAATACTGTTTGACAGTCACATACAACTTAATATTCATTGGTTAGACACTGTGCAATTATACTATCGTTTTCCGTTTTGTTAATATGTCTCAAATATCATTCGTTTGACACCTAAGATCTGCTCAAATGTGTTGTTATATCAAAATCAAATATGTATTCCTTATGTGAGGGGTAATATTCTCTGTATTGTATTTGAGGTTGCCTTTGAGGATGTATTGGGTGAACCTGAAGGCGCTCACAGCATGGACTGCGTGTGGACCAACTCGTACAGATGTTTCAACTGCTGGAAGACTCTGTGTTACACCATCAGCACCCTCCTGTGTGGAATCTGCATCGCCGCCGAGTGGGGCTGTGAGTTCGCGTCCATTGCCTTCTACCACGTGTGGGTGATCACCCCGTGTTTCAAGGTTCTAGAACTGAACTGTGGAATCTGCCAGAAACTCTATGGACTCTGTATTCACTGCTGTCTAGACCCATTTATGGAAGCGTGTGGTCTTTGTTTTGCCGCTTTTAAAAAGTAGTTATTACATTACGTCATATCATAGAATCACGTGCCCATCTTTCCGGCACACATTGTGTGCATAATGGCGGTCGTCATTGGTACTGTTTATTTATAATTCTTAAAATTTAGGAGCACTGGAGCGCGAAAACTATTTTCTCATTTGCATATCTAAGTTAGATAATATACAAACTGTTTTTATTCCTGCATTTTACCCCATTTTGTATAATCGTATTTCTTTTTAATTGTTCTTCCTCGGTCGAAACGCTGTGATATTATTTATTTATTTCCTATGTTCTTGTTAAAATGTAAATGAAGCAAATATGTTTGTAGATATTTTTGGAAATATGGATGAAATAAATATATTTATCGATACCATTTCATTCTTCTGTGATGCATTTAGTATTTTGTTATAAAATAGACAAACAAGAAAAATACATATTAAATGGTATTCAGTCATAATTGCTCGAGTTGGCAGTCCTCCAAAACATTTATGTTGAAACGCAGTAGCGGATCCAACAAATCATTTCAGACTTTAATAAGATGCCCGATTCTTTAATGTTAAAAAAATTAAAAATTAAATAATAATATTTTTTAAAATGTTATTTAAATCTCCAAATTTAGATGGGACTCAGAGCCATTGGGGCCTGGCCTAGATCCGCCACTGAAATGTATTATATTTGAAAGAGTTACATACACAGAACAAATTACAATGAACTCAAGAAATTTACAAAGAGAAAAACATTTAACGTGAGCCCGAGAGTACTTCGTAGCAGTTCTCCTAATACTAGTTATATTCAAATAAACAGTATACAGGCGGTTCTCCTAATACTAGTTATATTCAAATAAACAGCATACAGGCGGTTCTCCTAATACTAGTTATATTCAAATAAACAGTATACAGGCGGTTCTCCTAATACTAGTTATATTCAAATAAAAAAGTATACAGGCGGTTCTCCTAATACTAGTTATATTCAAATAAAAAAGTATACAGGCTGTTCTCCTAATACTAGTTATATTCAAATAAACAGTATACAAGCGGTTCTCCTAATACTAGTTATATTCAAATAAACAGCATACAGGCGGTTCTCCTAATACTAGCTATATTCAAATAAACAGTATACAAGCGGTTCTCTTGTTAAGAATGAAGACAGTGTCAGGGCAACAGATCTCGAAGGTAGGCAATTTTGGTAGAATGGGGGTGGGGGGTATGGAATTCCTGAACAGACATACACCATTCTCTGACAACAACCACTGTAACTGGTGTTTTTGTTTGTTTGACGACGTTACTAGAGTACATTGATTTATTAATGATCTGCTATTGAATGTCAAACATTTGGTAATCTTGACCCGTACTAAAGTTTGAGTCAGACTCTTATGTGTTTTAAACCATTGTCTTCAGCTTGAGAGTCGACGAATTGGTGGTATCAGTTTGAAAAAGACCCGAACAGAGCTCAGATGAAAATCAAACCCAGGCACGGCGGAAGCAAGTCAACATTGGGGTGGAGGGGCTAACGGATTTAGTTGGGGGAGGGCTAACATATCTAGGCACGAAGCGTTGAGTTTAAAGTGGATACGAGGTTGTGCTTGATTCAGAATTATTAGCCATGCCCCATTGGTTCCACCGTGACAGAAACCAGCTCAGTTTCATAACCAATGAAGAATCGATATGGTAAACAAGCCTCGTTTTTATTATTATTATTTTTTATTATTTCAACACATGATATACATAATACAAGATATGAGTTCAGATAAATTACAAGAATAAATTAAACATGTTATATACAACAATACATACATTAAAAATAATAGGATAAGAAATTACAAAATCAAATTTAAGTTATTTAAAAGTCTCCATTATATAAATAATATAAATCTATAACACAAATCTATATGATATAAAAATATAATTTACTGGTAAAAAAAAAAAAAAAAAATGAAAAAAATAAAATACAAATTCAATATAATTAATTTTCTCCAGATATTTCATATATTTTTTATTTTTATTTTGTTGTTCAGTATAGAAATATATTTATCTATATAATACATATTCATACAAGCCTTTACTTTAACTATTTAACTTTACATCGTAATAACAGAAAACAGATAGGAAATGGGTTCTTTCTTGTTACTTTATAAAGAAATAACGCCTTTACTTTAACCATTTTACTTTACATCGTAATAACAGAAAACAGATAGGAAATGGGTTCTTTCTTGTTACTTTATAAAGAAATAACGCAGACACTACATTTTTGAGAAATTCAAAATACCTCGTGATGACTAAAACAAGAACGAGTTCGTCTCAAACATGAATCTAGGGGCGGATGCACAGATTTGTGAAGGCGACCTAAATATTGTTAGGAGGTGATCTCAGTGTTATGTGCCAGTTGGTACTTTACGTTTACTTGTGCGTTCGGGAAGTTTCAGTAAATAAAAATGCTTCGCGGATGTGAGCTTCACTTCCGGTTTAATGGTAGCAAATCAGTGTTTATTGACTATTTTTAAATTGGAAATCTGCCGATATTTCTTCCATCATGAGTGATAATTGGAAATCTGCCGATATTTCTTCCACCATGAGTGATAATTGGAAATCTGCCGATATTTCTTCCATCATCAGTGATAATTGGAAATCTGTCGATATTTCTTCCATCATCAGTGATAATTTGAAATCTGCCGATATTTCTTCCATCATGAGTGATAATTTGAAATCTGCCGATATTTCTTCCATCATGAGTGATAATTGGAAATCTGCCGATATTTCTTCCATCATCAGTGATGCACAGACTTTAACAAAGATATTTTAAAAAATTTACTGTTGAAGAAGTGGGGTCCAAAATAAGGTCAGAAAACAGAGTTGTTAAACATCTGACAGAATGCGCTTATCGTCAGTGTGCTGGCTTTTTTGCTTACGTGGTTTTTAATCTTCGTTTTCCTTCACAAATCCAAAAAGATCATATTAAATGACAGAAATAGTGATCTTGTTTTTGTTTTTTTTTATGATTTTTTTATTGTTATTTTAATTTTTTTATTATTATTTATTTTTATAGTAACCGCTATTACGAAAAAGAGTATAGGTCAGGAAAATTAACAAATTTTATTTGTTTTTGCTTTTTCTTATAGCCAATAGTAATTAGATTACAATATTCAAATATTTTGGCTCAAAGCCATTTCATTTAAGATATAATAATTATTTTGTGACAATTGTGACTAATGGAATCTTGAATGTTTTTAAAAGTGTGGCGGTTTGAAAGAGTATTTCGGGCTATAAAAATATCTTTAAATTGTCATTTTATTATTAGACTATAAAATCAGACACAAACTAGAAGAAACAAGCTTTGCTTTCGATTTAACAAATCAAATACGGTAAACAAACTAGAAGAAACAAGCTTTGCTTTCGATTTAACAAATCAAATACGGTAAACAGGTACTCGAACATGTGCGACGTTAAAATTTCACGTGACGTCATCATAAAGGATGTTTTTGTGAATGACCTAGTGTCTCCTCCCTACCCTTTTTTCTCATACACTGTCAGTGACGTAGCCAGCATTGAGGTAGATGAGCCAATTGGCTCGTCTGTTTTTCCCACCATGCTTATAAAACTGTATGAATCTATTTTATACACTGTCAGTGACGTAGGCAGCATTGAGGTAGATGAGCCAATTGGCTCGTCTGTTTTTCCCACCATGCTTATAAAACTGTATGAATCTATTTTATACACTGTCAGTGACGTAGGCAGCATTGAGGTAGATGAGCCAATTGGCTCGTCTGTTTTTCCCACCATGCTTATAAAACTGTATGAATCTATTTTAT
>JAULBS010140324.1:0-12762 GCA_032355785.1 Symmetromphalus regularis | reverse complement strand
ATTGCATAAACTGACTTATCTGTTTACGGCGTGATTTACTGCATTACAGAATAAAAGCGCATGGAACAATGCGTATCATTAATATTGTACAGGCGTACATTCGTGTCGATATGATCCCCGACTGGCAGCCAACCAGCCATTTATTGATGGAATCAGACGGATTGGTCTTCAACATATTGTCACACAGAAAAACACACACATAATTTCACAGTGATGACGTAAAAAAGTCGGTATGAGATGGCACAAATCATAGCGAGCGAACCTCATTTATGTTGATGGGCACGGAATGAAGTCTCATAGAATAACCTAACTACTTCAACGAAATATGAAAGGTTTGATATTAATACGCTGAAACGTAATTACTTTACTGAGGTTCAGGTAACGACTCCACGAATATTGGATTAGTAATTCTGTTAGTAAATCTAAACACGAAGATATTAACCATAACCTGTATTACCATACACGATGTTACACATACGCTGTATCATAACTATGTAATACACGACATCAAAAAGAGCACACACACATACATCATAACTGATTGTACAGAACACGATTATTGCTCATACGTTTCTTGCATAACTGAGTGTATAGAACACGACATATTGCACACACTTTTCTTGCAGAAATGATTGTGCAGAATACGACATATTGCACACACGTTTCTTACATAACTGATTGTATAGAATACGACATATTGCACACACGTTTCTTGCATAACTGATTGTGCAAAATACGACATATTGCATACACGTTTCTTACATAACTGATTGTACAGAACACGACATATTGCACATACTTTTCTTGCATAACTGATTGTACAGAACACAACATATTACACACACTTTTCTTGCAGAAATGATTGTGCAGAATACGACATATTGCACACACGTTTCTTGCAAAACTAATTGTACAGAACACGACATATTGCACATACTTTCATAAATAAATTGCACATACGTTTCTTACATAACTGATTGTGCAGAATACGACATATTGCACATATGTTTCTTGCATAACTGACTGTACAGAACACGAATATTAAAAACCTACATTTCTTGTATAGCATAATATACTAGATACGACATATTCCACAAACATTTCCTGTATAACATAGTACAGTACACGACATACCTTTCTTGGTTAACTGATTGTGCAGAACACAACATATTGCACATACGTTTCTTGTATAACTGATTGTACAGAACACAACATATTGCAAATACGTTTCTTGTATAACTGATTGTACAGAACACAACATATTCAATATACGTTTCTTGCAAAACTAATTGTAAAGAACACGGCATATTGCACATACTTTCATAAATAAATTGCACATACGTTTCTTACATAACTGATTGTACAGAACACGACATATTGTATACACATTTCTTGCAGAACTGATTGTGCAGAATACGACATATTGCATACACGTTTCTTGCAGAAATTATTGTATAGAATACGACATATTGCACACACGTTTCTTACATAACGGATTGTATAGAATACGACATATTGCACACACGTTTCTTGCAGAACTGATTGTACAGAATACGACATATTGCACACATGTTTCTTGCAGAACTGATTGTATAGAATACGACATATTGCATACACGTTTCTTACATAACTGATTGTATAGAATACGACATATTGCACACACGTTTCTTGCAGAACTGATTGTACAGAAAACGATATATTGCATACACGTTTCTTACATAACTGATTGTATAGAATACGACATATTGCACACATGTTTCTTGCAGAACTGATTGTACAGAAAACGACATATTGCATACACGTTTCTTGCAGAAGTCACGGTACAGAACACGACATATCGCACATACGTTTCTTGCATAACCGATTGTACAGAACATGACATATCGCACATACGTTTCTTGTATTACTGACTGTTCAAAGCACGGCATATTGCACAGACGTTTCTTCATAACTGAGTGTACAGAACACAACATAATAATTTACTTTTGATCTAAACATCCATCTTATGGATAAAAATAATACAAGGTATCTAAGATTATTTTAGATGAATATCAAATAATATATTGAGCAAGAAAAACACCCACATGACATTTATAATATGTATGTATGTATGTATGTATGTATGTATGTATGTATGTATGTATGTATGTATGTATGTGTGTGTGTGTGTGTGTGTGTGTATATGTATGTATGTATGTATGTATGTATGTATGTGCGCGCGTGTGTATATGTATGTATGCATGTTTGTGTGTGTATAGGTAGGTAGGTATGTAGGTAGAGAGGTAGGTAGGTAGGTTGGTAGGTATGTAGAGAAGTAGGTAGAGAGGTAGGTAGAGAGGTAGGTAGGTATATATATTGACATTTGGTTGCAATGTGTAGTAAATGTACCACTCGACAGTACTACTCTATATCGAAATGTAGACATTAATTTATGTTTAATGATTTGCTTATGTTTATGTGGGCGTATGTCGAGAGTATGCGTGGGTTCTCCTGCACATCTATTATTGTATTGTAAATATAACACTAATGACATGGTATGACTAAGGACGAGATACATGAAAGGTAATACATATTATCAAGATTTGGAAATTTGAGACATACAGATAATACCAAACAGGTGTTAAACATCATACCTTACAAAATAAAATCGTTTGCGAATGTGTCACCTAAATAAATGACGTCATTAAGGCTAGTACATCTTAGAATGGTATGAAAAAAATAATGTTTTTCAAAATGAAGTAATAAAATCGATATTCCGCAACAAATTCAAATCATTAATACTATTTTTAAATACCGAAAATAGAATAACATCATTAATACAAAAAGTGCGTAGAAAGACATGCTTAACACCCTAAAATTGGAATAATCCAGGATTGGCGCAGCCAGCCGTTTAGATATTGTGGGGTGGGAGGGGGTGGTAGAGACTGAATAGGGGTGCCATCAGTCATTTGGTTTATTAGAAACTCTGATAAGAGTTGTAATTGGTTAATTAAGAATTCTGGTAGAGACGTAATTAGTTTATTAAGAACTCTGGTAGAGATGTAATTAGTTTATTAAGAATTCTGGTAGAGTTGTAATTAGTTTATTGAGAACAATATGGTAGAGTTGTAATTGGTTTATTAAGAACTCTGGTAGAGATGTAATTAGTTTATTAAGAATTCTGGTAGAGATGTAATTGGTTTATTAAGAATTCTGGTAGAGATGTAATTGGTTTATTAAGAATTCTGGTAGAGAGGTAATTGGTTTATTAAGAACTCTGGTATAGTTGTAATTGGTTTATTAAGAACTCTGCTAGAGATGTAATTAGTTTATTAAGAACTCTGGTGGAGTTGTAATTAGTTTATTTAGAATTCTGGTAGAGACGTAATTCGTTTATTAAGAACTCTGGTGGAGTTGTAATTGGTTTATTAAGAACTCTGGTAGAGATGTAATTGGTTTATTAAGAACTCTGGTAGAGATGTAATTAGTTTATTGAGAACTCTGGTAGAGTTGTAATTAGTTTATTAAGAACTCTGGTAGAGTTGTAATTGGTTTATTAAGAACTCTGATAGAGATGTAATTAGTTTATTAAGAACTCTGGTAGAGATGTAATTAGTTTATTAAGAACTCTGGTAGAGATGCAATTAGTTTATTAAGAATTCTGGTAGAGACGTAATTCGTTTATTACAAACTCTGGTGGAGTTGTAATTGGTTTATTTAGAATTCTGGTAGAGTTGTAATTGGTTTATTAAGAACTCTGGTAGAGTTGTAATTGGTTTATGAAGAACTCTGGTATTGTTGTAATTGGTTTATGAAGAACACTGTCTGTTGGAGTTGGCATCGATTCGTGTGCCAACTATTTTACCCTAGTAACCAATAAACTGGCACCACCCCAGAAAACATCAAGTTTTGGCATTCATCGAATGCATCACACTTCATTTAATCTCAAATCACCTTAATTGTGAGGCCAGGTTTGCCAAGTTGCATACTGGTGATGAATAGATCTAATGACAAAAATCAGTCACTATTGTTATTGAGAGAGGCTGTCTGGATAAAAAAATATCCAAGAATAGATTTTGATCATACGTGTATATTTTTTTGCATTAAAAGGACTTTATTCAGGCATATTCTTGACGGGACTATATTATTGAGAACGCTTACGTCGTTATAAGGATTTTGGAGAAGGTAATGTAACAATACGGAATAATTTTAATTCCATGTATAAGTGTTTAGTGTTCAATACAATGTTTAACAATTTATTTAATATTGGGCATTACAATTTACAGTTCATATTTAGTTTGTTACAATGTATTAACTGTGCATAGTTTATGTATACATTTCTTGAGTGTTAAGGCAAAACCTAGCAAGTCACAATTTGGTTAACATTGAGTTAGTGCCATTTAAGAATTACTTGGTTTGGCCACACCTTATAAAGCATATGAAGTTAACAAACGTTGCCCTTATTATCTAATTTTATTTTAAAACCTAGCAAGTGGCAGATGGATTATCTAATTCACCAGTTTTTTTTCAAAGTTTAACAAATATGACTTGCTAGGTTTTGCCTCAACACACACGATTTTAAACAATTTTACAATAGATTTCTATTTATTTATATTTTACTTTGTTATGAAAATTTCACATCACTGCAACAATGTTATAAAGTAAATTAATTTTAATTAGTTCTTGATATCGTAATACTGTAATAACAAACGCTCCGATCTTTAACGTGAGGAAAATATTTAATTGTTATTGGTATTTAATTGATAATAATTATTGGGCATAACATTTTTAAAATTTGTTGTATATTATTATGAATGTACAGTCATTCATCTTGCATATACATATACTCCTTTAAATAATAGTAATTGTATTAATAAATATTAAATTAATTTAAAGAGAGGAGTAAACTATTAACTTTGAAGATATGCATGCAAACGTTGAATTGATGAGAATAATTACGTAAAAAATAATACACTTGAAACATTGCCTCAAAAGCTATTATCATATTTTTCTGGTAATAATAATAATTTTATTATTATTATTATGGTTTTGTTGTTATTATTGTTATTGTGTTCGTGTGTGTATGTGTATGTGTGCGATGTCGCATTAAAAAAAACGCAGTGAAAATCTGATGTGATAACATTAAAAGCCCAAGCATTCATCAGTTACAAAAAGCCTTGAAAATCTGATGTGATAACACTAAAACCCAAGCATTCATCAGTTACAAAAAGCCTTGAAAATAAAGTTTTGATTTTTAATATGTTGGACACTTTAAAGAAAATCTTTCAATGATCTGGTGTCCAATATTTATTCACTCTGCTGACGAAGAAACAAGAGAAAACAGCTGCTTATTTTCCTTCAATGGTCATCATCTTCTATCTCTTTCTATGTAACCCACCTAACACATTCAGAAAACTGCTTGGAGGCATGTAATACGATGTAATACATATTTAGATTTAAATTACATCATTTGGGACCTGAGAAGGCAAGTTTAATTTTACTACACGTAAAAATATCAGACCCATAGAATATATTTTCAAAGTGGGGGTGGGGTGGGCTGATTTTCCAAAAGGGGGGCTGACTTTTATGTGTGTATAAAATGTGTTTTCGAAACCGCAAATGTATACCTAAAATAAAAACTGGCGAAAAATAGTGTGGGGGCGAGGGGTTGGGGGCTGAGTAACCCCCTTTTCCCAGGCTCCTGCGGCCTGAATATTACACAGAAAATGTAAATGATCTGATGTATTTGCAACTATATACAATAGCAATTACTAAAAAAAAATGTTCCATTAAAAAAAGAAGGGTTCTTTTGGCGTTAGACCAGAACTGGGGCTGTTACTAGCCACGTGTTGGCAGACTACGTTTGACTATCGATCAGAACTGCCGGAACACCTCCTAAATTCCAATTGGCACATCTTCAGTGATTACTTGTTATAGACAATTACGTGGGTCTTTTTCGCTGATTACTCGTTATAGGCAGTTACGTGCACAACTAGTATTTTATTCTGAGCACTGCCCGGTGCACCGTCAGTATTTTGAGCCACTAATTCATTTTTGGAAACTGCTAACGCCACATTAGCCAGTGCGAGTAGTTTATTATATGAGTAATTTCAAAGTGGCTAGTAATTTGTAACAAACACCCAGGATATCGCGATATGTTCATTTATAGGAGTCAACACCTTCTGTAAGTCAATAAGAAGGATGGCCAATAGTCGCAGTTCAATTTGCTATGGCCTTATTGATTGCATAGAAGCATTTCTTTGTCGTTATGGCTAGAAATAGCTACTGGCTGTCCTCTATAATTCAATTTTTAAAAAGATTTAAATCAGATTTCATCATCTTTTTTTTTTGTATCAGATTTTCTGACAGTGATCCAGATTTGGTCTCAGATGCAAATAGGTCAAAAGAAGCCAGTTAGTATGTTTGTAATCTACTTCTGAGTTGAAATTCAACCGATTTGATAGTAAATGAGATACGTAATCAAAGCTATAATGAATATTTTAATTCGTGACTGGAAACAATCATGGCGTTTTTTTTAGAAGGGACTTGTTTGTGCAAGCCACTAACATTTTTGTCCATTGAAGATTTTCTTGTGCAGAGTTAAGGTTTTAAGCAAGATAACAGTTAATAACAGTTATGTTTTTCAAGTTCGTGAGCGGAGTAATACAGAGAGAGAGAGAGAGAGAGAGAGAGAGAGACAGAGAGAGAGAGAGAGAGAGAGAGAGAGAGAGAGAGAGAGAGGAAAGAAAGGAGGAAGGAAAGAAAGAAAACGTGTATGTACATGTAGTTCAGTTTTGTTTACATGACTGTAAGGTAAATCACCTAAATGGAAAAACCCGACAGAATATCGTTGACGCTGATTGGTAAGATTTAAACATGTGACAGGATGTTAAGCACCTCCATACAGGTTTCACAAGGTACTAGTAAGCCTAATTTTATAAATATATATTTTTGGATTACTAATGTTCTTTTTTTTAATGATTTTATGCTCAACATAGAAGAGCTAAATTTACTTAATATAGCAAACAATTTAACTAACACTGCCATTTCGCAATCCTTGAATTATACGGTTCTAACACGATCTTATTTTGAGTACCTAGGCCTAGCGATTTGTAACGATCCTGATAAGCTAGATATAATATCATTAGAAAGTTTACCTATTAAAACTAATTCTAAAGCATGTTTCGAATAAGTGTGTGTAATAAAGGTCACGTTACCCCTCCCCGGCAATCATTTAAATTAAAAAGGTTTGTTATTGGTGATGTAGGCCTATTCTTCGCGTCACGTCAGATTGGCACTTTTCTTCTAAAGATTGTAAAACAAAAAGGAAAACGGTTTTGGAAATTAAACAAAAGGCCAATATTTTATACAAAATTTCAAGAAGATATAACGAATATTGAATTTTTTATGAGGAAAAAAAATATTTTTTTAGTTTTACTTTTAGACGTTGGTTTTTTTGCACTTTTCAGTTACGATTTTTGTTACTGTAGCAAGCATATATAATCCAAAAAGTTATGAAATGAAATACTTGTGTGTATCACGCACACGTTATATAAGTTTTGAAAGGCAGTTGTTTGTCCTTTTGGCACTTATTTTTCAATTAAAAAACGCTGGTGTTTTGATGTTCCACATCAGGTGACGCGGAATGTAGTATACGCCATAGTAGCGATACATATAGGTCTAGTCCCATTTCTATATCTTTGCAGCCACCTTGGACGTAATCTTGAATAATTTAGCTGAACTACTCTACTAGAAAGTCCATCATGATTTTCTGTTTTGTCCAAGGGTGAATTAAAACAATTATAGGTTTTGTTTGGTGTCATCAGAATATCCATTTCAGGTGCGGATGCAGAATTTATGTAAGGGTGTGGTCTAAATGTGATGGGTGAATAGGACTGGGGAAAAATGGTTAATATCAACGTCCTTCCACTCTGTATATATATATATATATACATATATATATATATATATATAGTCAAACCTGTCTTAAGCAGACACCCAAGGCCTCTTAATACGATTAAATTATACTAAATTAGCTGATTTGGGAGAAAATAAAAGTGACACAGGTAGCTGCTTAATACAGGTAGCCACACTGGCAGGTAAAACTGTGTGTATATATATATATATATATATATAATTCAAGTCCGGACACCCTGGACCACCCTCCCCCCCCCCTGGATCCACTATTGCATTTTTGCTCTGGCTCATTGACTAACAATCAGTTCCACATGATTTCTGCGTTCATCGAAACTTGAACAAAATGTGTTGCTACGGTTAACCCCATTGAAATACCTTTATAATGAGACCTAATTCTTATAATAAAAAATTTAATTATAAAGCATAATGAAAACAAAAATTAAAAATGTTAGTGACATAATATTGTTACCGATCTAGTACAGTAAATTAGAGGTATAATATTGTGTGCAAGAATTATACCAATTGAGTGCTTTTCCTGTGTACTATAAACATGTGCAATAAATAAATAAAGCAGAAACTTTACTGAACTTACCTTATGTAGAGATATTGTTTAATAGTTTTTAAGAAATATGAACAAAGTAGTGTAGTATAGTTCAGAAAATGTTATATGCTAGAAGAATACAGTTACGTTGATCACAAACCCGGTCGAAGCTTCATTTTATGGTATACCTTTAACTGTAAGTTTAGGCCAAAAATGTATTGGAATCCACTCCAGTTCTGTTAGTGAATTAACCACAGTTTCAAATGTTCTTGAACAAGCAATGTATATTAATTCTGTCCTTGGCCCTGAATATTATCATGTTATAAAACTATCTGAAAAATAAAATAATAAAGTCGGTTTTGTTTAATGACTCCTCTAGAGCACATTGATTTTTATTTCATCATTGGCTATTGGGCGTCAATCATATGGTCATTTTGATATATGTTTTTAGAGGAAACCCACTGATGCCACATTGGCTACTCTTTTTGATAAGCAGCAAGGGATCTTTTATATGCACTTTCCCACACAGGACAGCACATACCACGGCCTTTGGTGAACCAGTTGTGGACCACTGATTGGAATGGAAAATAGCCCAAACTTCAAATGGGTCTACTGGGAAGGATCGATCCAATGATCGACCGGTTCACAGGCAGACACTCTACCATTTGAGCTACGATCTGCTCCCTATCTGAAAAAGGCAAAAGATATAGGCTTATAGACAAAGCAATGATGGCAGGCAACCAGAAATCTCTCAAAATAATGATGACTAAGTGTGTTCATGAAATATTTGTTTTAACTGAAGTCATGAATATGCATACAATAGAATATATTGAAATGTCAAAGGAAGACTGTAAAATCAAATGTGTACTATGAATTGGACAACTGTAAAGTATGGAGTTGTATTGGCAGTTTTGTTAAATGATGTTGCTTTACAATATGTATGGACCCACAACAACAAAACAACTCAGGGAAGGCATCTCATTCTCTTACATCTCAAGCAGTATCTAACCATCTGTTTTAATAATTTTAAGAATAGAAAATGAACAGAGTGGGATTTAGCTCAAACTGGTTGGTTGTTGGATTATTCCTTCTCAAAAGACCAATTTGCAGTTTGGGCTATTTTCCATTGCAACCAGTGGTCCACAACTGGTTCATCGAAGGCCATGGTATGTGCTGTCCTGACTGTAGGACAGTGCATATAAAAGACTACTTGCTGCTGATTTGAAAGTGTAGCCTATGTGGCGGCGACAGGTTTCCTCTAAAAATATGTCAGAATGACCATATGATTGACATCCAATAGCCAACGACAAGATCAAAATCAATGCGCTCTAGAGATATCGTTAAATAAAACAAACTTTACTTTAAAAAATGAACTATATCTATTTAATTAACTTGAAAGATGTGTCTGTAAACCAATGATGATATAGACTGACCAACTGTTATCATGAGAAAAATGGTATCTCTTTAAATTCCTTTGATACTTTTATCTTATAAATTTTATGCCCAAGTATTTTAAATGATATAACAGAAGATGGAAAATCAAACTGATCAAATATAAAATGCAAAAATTGCAATTAAAAATAGTGAAATGTTTCCTAACATTGTCAAATAGGATAATAATATTCAGTGCAAATGACAATTATAGTTATACATGTATATCAAGATAGACATGTCATAAGTTCCCAAATCCATAATTACAACCCTTGAAATTAAATGCTGTGAAGAAAGAGTCCACAGCATTTTCCATGGCAATTTTAACCAAAAATAAATAAATGTAAAAATCCTTTTGAAAATTCAACTAGCCTAGTTGAAGAGCTAGTACTCTGTGTACAATTAGGACATAACCATGCACAAATATCTATTTCATTCACATAACAATAAAGAAAACAAATGGTCCATTCCTGACGATACATTTACTAAATATAAATATTATAATGTTTTTAGGCTACAACAAAACCAGTAAGTTATAAAATAAAATAAAACATATGAATAAAGTAAATTTTAATTATTTGTACAGGCCTTCAAAAATTCAAAGTTTGCATAACTGGAAAATAGGTTATGCCAAACAAATTTGCATAACCTATTTTGATTTGCATAACCGGTTTTAAAAAAAAGGGAAAAAAACTATAAAATTAGTTTTATTAAATAAAACCATTGTCACTTTGAAGTAAAAAGAAACTGTGATATTCATTTGCAGTATACAAATCATATTTTGTTTATTACATGTGATTCTCAAAATTGTAATTTGTTGAATGAAAACCGTGTACTATATATTTGATTGTACTCCGTAATCAGCCGAATATTTCCGACTAACATTTATTATTGCAATTTATGATTGGCGATATATAATAATCAATGAAAATACATTACATTTCCCAACATAAAGTATTCTAAATTTCTAACTACATGTAATTATAATTATACATGTCAGAAATCAGTCAAGTTGTACACCAAGAGAAGATGATAGAAACTTTATTTAGCAAATTTTACAGGAATGGTAAATCGGTTATGCGAAATAAATTTACATAACCGATGTACGAACGAAATGATCGTTCATGCAATTTGTGAAGTCCTGTTGTAGTTGTGTTCCACTTACTCTTCAAAGTGTGACAATTTTTATTATTTTTTATTATGTAAAATAAATTTGCCATTTGTGAAGTCCTGTTGTAGTTGTTCCACTTACTCTTCAAAGTATGACAATTTTTATTATTTTTTATTATTATTGTGTGTGTGTGTTATTTCATGGGGATGTATGTGTGTGTGGACGTGTGTGCATGAACATGTGTTGCTGTTTTTACTCATTTTGAATATGGCCCCCTATCAATAGAAAGGAGAGAAATATTACTTTTCTATATTTTATAGAACATTACTGACAGACTGTCAATAAAAGTTTATAAGAAGATTTTTATTTTCAGATGAAGCATCAAGTCCACATACTTAGTAAACCAAAATGTCTGGATACTCAAAACAGCTACCTTAGATACTACTGAAAATGGCACACCGAAGTCAGAACCTTTAGGAAGAGGAACAAACACAGACAAATATGAATGAGTCTCATTCAAATCACTTACAATTTCATAATCGTGGTCGTAATTTCTTGTGTGAAATGAAAAATGCACAGGATAAAAAATTTAAATGTTCCCAGTTGCATGAAGAAAAACTACAAAGTCTTATAAAAACTTGGACGAACAGTGAATGTCTGTCTGATTTGGAAACCTTACAGTCACTGGACATTAAAGAAGATCAGCCAAATATCCCATCTTCAAATGAGACGCAGCCAGATATCCTGTCTTCAAATGACATACAGCCAGGTATTCCATCTTCAGATGGGACACAAGCAACACTTTTCAAAGGTACCTCAAGCCTACCTGATGAAAGGTTGAATAAATTTGATTTGGGAAGTAATGTTCATGAATTGCAGACTTTAACAAACAAGAGAAATGGACACTCACAGACAACTACAGAATCTATTAACCCTATGGTAGATTTATCAAGAATAACCCAACTTGTGTCAGAACTGAAAACAGAAGAAACAATGTATTTAATGAGACACCAAGAATCCGATAAAATAAGTAAATTTACATAACATAGAAATTTTCTTTGCATTCACCCTGGTTATTAAACATTGAATTGTTAGCACTGAAACTACTTTTGTTCTTATGTTTATTGTAGACATTTAAAACTTATTTCACATTAAAGTTGACTTGAAAATACACTAAATTTTACAATTTCATTGACAGTCATATTATACCTCTTTGGAAGTTCAAGCTAAAAATCATGACAATTCACGATATATAAATTGTTATTGTTGACTCGATTACGTATTCAGTAGTTAAAATCTTAATTTGATCCAAAGCAATTTTTAACTTTATTTTAATGACGTTTGTTTCCAGTGGCAAACCAGTCATCGTATTCCACACCGGCCACGACAACGATTACAAAGCTGAATTTAGAAGGGGTTAACAACAGCAGTATTATAGGGAATCTGACACTGAGTTGCCCTAACGACCAAGCAACATTGTTTGACAGCAATGCTAGAGGTAACACCATTGTTTCTTGCTTACTGGTTAAACACAGTGTGCAGCTAAACCATTCAAATAGTTTTCAGAAATCAAACAAATCTGTGGCAAAATAGTAAATCTTCGATAGAATGATTTGAAATAGGAGCACCCAATATATATGTATATATGCGCAGGGGTCAAACTTTGGTACCGGCTTCCGTGGCACAGCGGTTAAGCTATTGGATTTGAGGCTGGTAGGTACTGAGATCAAATCTCAGTCGAGGCATGGGATTTTTAATCTCAGTATCAGCTCCAACCCAGAGT
>JAULBS010140313.1:0-12763 GCA_032355785.1 Symmetromphalus regularis | reverse complement strand
TGCCTCGACTGAGATTTGATCTCAGTACCTACCAGCCTCGAGTCCGATAGCTTAACCACTGCACCACAGAGGCCGGTTCCGGAGCTCTTTGACAGTGGACTGTTATGTAGTAGACTTAATAGGACACACCAGTGTGTTTGATGAAACAGTTATGAAATACCCATTACAAGTGCTTTGTTAATCAGCAGACACTATTGTAGCTGTGTGTAAGCTAAGTAGTGTGGGGCCAAAAAGTACCACACATCACTGTTGTTGCTGTTATGTTAGCTAATCCTCATAACATAATAAAAATAGTCTTGCTGCTTAATACAGAAACAGTGGGCCACATCAGACAGGTGACTATTTAATATGAGTGGTTTATCATTAAAAGTCATTCAAGAGAAAAAACAAAAAACTGTTTATGGCAGGTGATTGCTGATAACAGCCAATCGCATGCGTGTGTTAACTCTCCATTACAACTGAGATAGGTTTATTTTGTGTCACTCAGTTAACAATCCATTACAACTGAAATAGGTTTATTTTGTGTCACTCAGTGAACAATCCATTACAAGATAGGTTTATTTTGTGTCACTCAGTTAACAATCCATTACAAATGAGATAGGTTTATTTTGATTCACTCAGTTAACAATCGATTACAACTGAGATAGGTTTATTTTGTGTCACTCAGTTAACAATCCATTACAACTGAGATAGGTTTATTTTGATTCACTCAGTTAACAATCCATTACAACGGAGATAGGTTTATTTTGATTCACTCAGTTAACAATCCATTACAACTGAGATAGGTTTATTTTGTGTCACTCAGTTAACAATCCATTACAACTGAGATAGGTTTATTTTGTGTCACTCAGTTATAAATATGAAAACAAAATTGATTAATTTTTACAGAAGATTCATGTAGAAGCCGTAGGTTTTCTTTTGATGGTGTTTCACTTCAAGTTCTTATGGGTGATCTTGCCAAAAGTCAGATGTTTTCAAAGAGTTGCTGCATACTTTGCCTTTGGAACACTGAAGAATTGAAAGGTTTGAATACTTTTTCTTGTCTGTCTCACTGATGCAGAAACAAAGTTGTGATTTATTCATTTATTGGTTTAAGTGGTATTTTTTTTAATTTTATAATATTTATATCTATATTACAGGCCTGTATCTACATGTATGTCTGCTATATCAAGGCAGTTTGTTTTCAGTGGAGGTGAAAATTTTCCAGCATTGCTACATGTAAATGATGATTTTTTTAACCATTTTTATTTGTGTTTTGGAGGGTATTATACAATGTAGATACCTCAGGAACTTTTAAATTGTAGATGGCCTGAAATGCAAATTCTTGGCATTTGAATAACAAAGTAGCTATTTTAAAATGATTATTTTTTACTGTTGGACTTTATAAGATAAAAACATAAAAGTGTTTTTTTTCAAGTTTCATGGTTTCTGAAAAGAATAAGAGCTCTAAAGAACTATCAAGAGTGTTTGACACATGACTACTGGCTTCAGAACATATTTAATTGGAACAGCTAGTATCATACCATCATACAATTTCGATAGACATAAGTTTTCAATATTGGTACCCTATTTGAACTCCATGCATCATGAGTCCATGCAACTTCTTAAATCTGCTGATGTTATTTTTTAATATGCTATTGTAAAGATTGACCACTATGAACAGTTTTTACTAATGTAGTTTTTTGGTATTAATAAAAGTTTACATCATGCCTGTCAAAGTCACATTATATATAGAGGATATTATATGAGTGTCCACGACAGACGAGGTTTATGACACGAGTGTCTAAATTATCGTATTTCCCAAGCGAAAGCGAGGGAAATGTGATAATTTAAGCACGAGTGTCGTAACTGTCCAGGAACTGACCTGCTGAATGAACATTCCCGTCATTATTTACAAACTAATGTTTCCTTAATGGCGGAGTAGTGTTTGTTCATTGATGTCTTGAAAACAAAATCACAACCCGTTCTAAAGTGACATCATATTTATATGCCCATAAGTAAAGAGTACACATGTATCAACAGCTGTAAATTAAAAATAATGTTTATACCAAAAAACCAAACAAATACACAGTAAATGAATTAATTAGTAACAAGTTAAATGTATTAAGTAATAACCAGGAAACGGTAAATGTTATGGTTCACCTCATTTGCAACGAACCAGTCAATCTTTCTGGTATGTGGGTCAAGTGACAGAATCACAACACTGCTAGCTGCCTCGGATTTTGAAACTGATATCAAACTGTGTTAATTTCTGTGGAATGTCGTATCAGCCAATCAGAAAAAATGTACTCATTACAACAGCCAATCATTAAATGACAATGCCACAAGGACATACAATTTAGTTATAACATACGAGGGAAATCGTACGATAAATATGTCTGTCGTTATGCTGTACCTCGTAGGTAATAAACCATGTTATGGTAAACAATAAAATATATGGATTTGATCCCAGTACTTAACAGCCAAGAGTCCGATAAAATAATCACTAAACCACCAGGGCTGCTTTTGCTGTGTTGTGATTAGTTTGAAATGTGTTCACATCCAGATGGTGTTTTTATGCCGTTTGCATTAAGTACGGAAAATTTATCAAAGTGTGATGGTGTGTAAAGTTATTAAAATATAAATTCAGGGCACACACCTTGTGCTATTTTAACAATTATCCTTATACACAGTAATCATTAAAGATATTTGTGGTATGGCCTATATAATGTTGGTGAGGTGCTGTTTAGTTTTAAATGAATGTAAAGACTTTAGTGCTTGTATATCAAACTATAAGCAAACCAAAACATGTTAAGCTAGATAAAAACTCTCCTTAGAAATAGTTTGATTATTATTCAAATTCATTTTATTATAATTCAGAAATGTTACAAAAGAAAATATAAAATGTTTTTTTTTAAATGGGCTGAGTATGTGAGTTACTGTTACTTGAAAGTTAACATGATAACAATACAGTTCTGGCTTCCATGCCACGGTAGCTTGTGATCATCTGCTTCATGTTTGATTATTTGAGACAGGTTAGCAATTGATTAACACCTCAGCACACCCCAGCACAAATTACATATTTATAGGCATTATTTTCCATATTTAATCAACTACTTTAGTCCTAAAAACCTTAGGGCATGTAATACTGTTACAAGACTGCATAACTTGATTAAGTACAGATTTGGTGCCAGTGACGTCATCTTTGGTGAATGAAAAATCACTGTACAAAAATAACCCAAAATTATCAACAACTACATGTACATGTATCAAATGCAGTTATATTTTAACAGTTTTATTTCATTTTAAAACATAGTTAAATGCTTTTATTCAACCAAATTGTTATGTGAATTAATTTATAATACTACATGTGTGTGTGTGGTATAATAGATGTGAAAATGGTTATTTGCACCCTGATCTTTTAACTTCTTAAGTTTTATACAGTTACAGTAACAAAGCAGCACTCACACATTTTTCTGCCCTTTACATGATGAATTAGAGGAACAGACATTCATTTCTGACAAGAACGTGTGTGTTGTCAATTAAAATTGTTGTTCTGAAAATCATATATTTTTCACAAGTTAAAATGTTTATGATTTAATTTTTGACAGAGAAATTAACATTAAAATTACACAAAATATGAACACTGCAGTACCTAAGAATAGACAAACATACAGCAGATGCAACTACAGAAATATATGATGATGTCAAAAATTGCATGGAAGCATGTTTTCTGGAGAACAACATCATATCAATAGCAGATATCAGTTTTTCTTGGTATATCAGAATGGTAAAATGTTAGAAAAAAATCCTTGACACCACAATATATTTACCCTTAAAGTATTTTGAACATGTGCATTCATATCATTTAATTCATGTAAATTTATAGCAAACAGTAAGCTACCATGTCTAAGAAAGAACTATATTTTCATCAATTTGAATGTACCTAATTACATTTATATTCACATCCATTGACTCTGTAACCATTTTTGTTTTTGCCTTAGACTTAAAACTGTAGAATGTTTATAACAATAAGGAATTATAATGTTATTGTAATAGGTAAGGACCTCTTAATCTTGGCTTTGTTTTATGTTATTTATTTCTATTTCATTTTAGACCCAACTAAACACCCAGTCATGAAGCTCGTGAATTTACAAGCAGTTTCCTGGGACAAGTGTGGTAATTTTAAAATATTTGTAACCTGCTGTATCCATTTTTAATTAGCTATTTGTCATAATATGGAGAGGGAAGTAATGCTCAGTGATAGTTCAACATTTTGTTTAATCAGTGTCTATTATATGTCAAACATAGCATAATTTCTATAAATTGATTTACATAGAGATTACATAATGAGATCCCACAGGATTATACCAATTAACAAACAAAATCTTGAAAGAACTGACAAAGCAATTTATGTTCATTCGTTCTCATTTATAATTACCATGATTATGTGGTACACTAATTTGTACTGACATTACTTCTATTGAACTGCATTATCATGTTAACCAGTTTTAGATTGAATGGCATTTTGGATCACAGACCCTTGTACTAATAGTTTTAAATGTCTTTTGGGGTTTCAAATCCACTATAACCTACCTCTAAAATGGAATCAGAGTATGTTTATCTCCTAATTAATATACTGTATAACCGGAAATTTTTGTGGTCTTAAATTTCCGTGGTTTCGGGATTAAAAACATTTCGAGGTTTCTTATTTTCGAGGTTTCAGAAGTTGAAGATGGGTGTTTTTTTCATTTTCATGGTTATAAAATCTGGTTTGAGAAAATCTTATTTTTATTATAAAACAAAATTTTAATACATAAAAGCTGTTATTGTTTCACATCGGCTCAGACTGTGTAGTATTTGATGTTTAATCTGAGCCTGACATGACGGGATAATTAACAGTTTTATTGTGACATTCGTGAAAGAACATGTTTTGTTATATTGTAATATATTCAACAATATAATTAACAGTTAAATAACAATAACTTGTTGTATGCAATATACTGTTCCCTTGATGTTTCCTGTGTTCTCCGCATGACCGGAAATAATATATCCCAGTAACGTCAGTTCATTATGTTGTTAATAATAAATATTTTGGATCGACTTTTTATTTATATTTTCAAATATTTTCAAGGTTTTATATTTTCAAAGTTACACACTTACCCTCGAAAACAATGAAAATAAAAACCCATGAAAATTTCCTGTTATACGGTGTATCGTATTAAAGATTAATTTATAAATAGTTTAACATTTAAGATATTAATAATGTTGAAATACCTTTATAAATTACAAATATTACTAATAGGATATAATATATTTATTTAGGTTCAAAATAATCTGATTTACTTATGGTGACTGTGATTAAACCATTTTTTAACAAGCAAAAATTATTTCTAAAGATAAATATTGAACAATTAGTATTATTGATGGTGCATTTTTGCTACTTTGCATTTTTCAGGGTAGGGATATAGAAATGGCTATATCTTTATCACAATTTTTACTATTTTGCTTATATTTGTTTTACCAGATGAATAACCAGATGAATAACATCCTCCATATTAGTTGAATATGTCACATTCAGTCATATTTTAAACACTGATGAAGTTATAGGTAACAATACATACTTGCCTTGTTATATCACTAAAAAGCAGAATTAATTTGCATGAAAATGACAGTTATTATTTTGTTTACTAGCATGTAATTTTTATAAATCTTTATATTAGAAATTTTTGTTTTTGATTCCAAAGGAAAAATACATAGAGTAGTATTCGACTGATCAAAACCACTGTTAGAAACTGTTTAAAATTAGTAGAACATGCTATAGTGTTTGTATTTTAGGAATGCTAAATTTAGAGTGTACATGCATATCAGTATCAACAGAGGATTGTGTATATTACAGTTGAAAAACTGAAGAAAGATGGAACTGTCACAACTTCCAGTGACCGTCTTCCTGCTATGATGCTAATCCATGTTTTGTATTGTGAGGCAAAGCCATCTGTCATTGCAAAAGCTATTCAAGATGGTGTCCATCAAGCAGTCAAAAATAAAATGTTGACTATAATAGTACCTGTTGAAGGTTTGTTAAGTTTATATTTTTCTACCATCATGTGTCAGCTGTTAGTATAAATGTACTAACTGATACTTATGTATATTTTTTAAAGACTGGATTCAAATGTTAAATATAATGTCAAAACTGTATTTAATTTATATGACTACAGTCTATACCTTAAATGTAAACTTTAAATCTAAACTTTTGAAAGTTTTATTAACATGGGCCCATTTCATATTAATTGTTAATTAAAAATAATAATTCTTTTGATTTTATCTCAAATTATAATTTACCCTATTACATCCAAACATCAGGATGTTATTTATATAATATAAATATTAATTCAGATCAGGTAATAAGTGGCCTGTCGTGGCCATTGTCTTATACAAATTTGTCATTTTGGGAAAGTTGACATCACAAACGTAAGTTAACTGCATCAGTCATTTTTGTCCAACACTTGTACTTTAACCGCATCGTATTAGTGAAAAATCACTCTCTGTATAAAATAGTTTCTTTGCAGATTGTGTAAATTGCAAATATCTTGTTAAATAAAATAATAAAATGCATACTTTAGTTGTAAATTATGTGACAGGAACATTTTATTTAATGTTCATCACAAGCTGATTGATATACATGTAGGACATCTTGACCAGCATAGCAACAGTAATTATTTTCAGACCTATAATCACTAGAAAACAGAAGTAATTTTTTTTATTTTATTTGCTAACAACTTTGTGAATGATAGAAAAGTGTTAAAACATTTAAATAATTTAATTAGGACTGTCCAATAATTTATATTTTAATGAACAAAAATAAACTACATTTAATATCAGTGAGCCGTGAGGTCTTAATTTATACTGGCAATGATGACATGCTAAACAGGGTTCCAATGGTCATTAAAAACCTGGAAAAGTTTTTAAATTAGCAAAATATTTTTCAAGAGTCTTGAAAAGATTTGAAATTTTGTTTAAAATTTAAAAGTCATGGAACAGTTTTGAAATTTCTGCAACAACCAAGATTTTTGTGATCATGCTTATCAAAGTGCTAGCGATCACTTCTTGTGATGCATTATGTCCTTGAAAACCATGTTTTTCCCCATTGAAAGTCTTTGATTTTTTTCCTTCCTAAAGAGTAAAATCCCTGTCTTTTCATGCAGATAGAACATCCAGATTTTTTTCTTCATATTTTAAGTTTTGCTCATGGCAATGTAATACATCTATACATTTTTACAGATTTGTGTGCGAAAAGGTCATTAATTTTTTTTTAATGTCATGGAAAAGTTTTGAAAATTGATTCTTGGAAGTCTGCAGGAACCCTGGTTAGAATGATTGATTTTATCTATTCTAGATGGCAGATTTCATAAATGGAAAAATTCTATAAATTTTGAATGCTACAATAAAAAGATGAATTTAATATATAAACCTTTGTTTTAGAGGTTAAATAATTTGGTGAACATGCTTCTAAGTGTCTTATAAATAAAATCTAAACATTTAATAGAAATTATATTTTAAAATGCAATGTGACATATTTTTTAACATTTGACATATGTTTATAAACTTTGAACAGCTGAGTGTAAGAAGATAAATTTAATGTCTAAACTTATCCATTAGCATTCAAGAATTGTAGGTGCCTTAAATCTAATAGCAGCAATATTTTATATTGTTTATGTTTAATATTGTAAGGCTGACATAATTAATTATTCTACCTGCAATGTATGTTCATTAATTTTATTAGTGAAATTATTATAATAGTCATGTAGATAAGTTTTATCTTCTTAAGAGCCACGTGTTCAATATTTATCAATATTTATGTCATAATTCTGACATCATGAAAATGACATCACTGGTTAATGCTTTTTGTAAATAATAGCTAGTGCTGACTTTTAAAGAGGGCAGTCCATCACTTGCTGTAACCAAAGGCTGTCAAATGCATGTAATAAAATAGTTTAAAATCAACAGATCATTTATAAAAAATAGTTTTTTAAACATTAATTCGTTTAGAGTAAAATTTATTAATTAGATTTTCACCAGACTTTAGCAGACATACTCCACCAGAATATAACTGGCTGATTCTGCCAGGTTTTAGGCCATGAGTTCAACTAAGATATAGCTGGCATATTCTGCCAGGGTTAGACTGGTGTGTACTGCCAGGGTTTAACTGCCATTACTGCCAGACATTAAATGGACATTTGCGTAGACTATAATTGGACAAGCCTGAATATTTAAATTTTAAAAGGTATTTTTGTTATTATTTCAAATTTATCTAAAAAGCTGATTACTTGGGTAAAGGAACATATATTTTGTTGTTAACCACGGAAGCAATGGTCACAACAATATACTGTCATAAGGGTAAAAAAAATAAACTTTTTTAATCTGTTCTGTAAGAGCCATTTTTTTTGTTGCACACACATTCCATCACCCAATGAAAGACATTTCTGGACTCTTTCCAGTTTGTCTAATTTTAGTCAAAGTTCACAGTTTATGATCTTGTGTGACATTTTTTTTCTTGGCTAACAGTTTAAATAATGTAACTTTTGCAAATTACAGAATCAGTACATGACATATGTATATTAATCATTAATAGCCATTGTATAAATATAATATAATTTATTACCCCACTTGGTACTCCTAACCCAGAACATATTTGTTGTTATTTTCCCACTGAGAAAATATCAGCATTGGTTTAACATGGCATTCCATTGGGTCGCTCTGGCTGTACTAAATATCACATTATTATAATTTTGTAAAAGTGCAAATGATATCAATAAAAATTTGAAAAAGTACAATTTTACGTCATCCACAATGTTATAGAATTAGAAGGTTTAAAGAGTAGTCTGGGGTGATAAGTAGAATATGAAACTTCTTACCATTTATTATAAAATTTATGTTCCTCATGAAAAACTTTTCCTTTGTCACTCACTAAAGCTCTCTGGCCATAAATTTGATAATAAATGGCAACTCATTTAATATCTTCTATATAATATATAAAAACTATTTGTCATGTTAATTTATTCTATTGATTTTAGGTATTCTTTCAAAACATACAAAGGAGACTGTGGACTTTATCATTCAAGCTATTAGTCAGAAAGAGTGTAACCCAAGAGTGATTATGCTGGCTGGAGGGACAAGCACTTTCTCTGCTTTGGTGAAAAGAGTAATAGAATACCATGAAAAAACTCAAACTTCGAGAAGTAATTTGTTTAGCTTCTATAATACAGGTATACCATATTTCATTTTTATAACACATAATTAAATTTGTTTTATAATCATTACAGTTTAATGATACTTCTGATCATTGGATTAGCTGTGTTTTCATTGATCCACACAATTTCCAACTTTTTTTCACTCTCTTTTTTTTTGTTTTGTTCATGTTCCAATAAACCTAAATAAAAACTGGCAATCCTTAATGGAAAAAGCTGCAGAGGCATAATAAATATACATGGTAAAAAATAAAATTTCCTTCAATGTGAAGGAACAATTTCGTATCTTCAAATTATGTATCAAAACAACTTCTAACAAGTAACTAGAAAATAGCTTTGAAGTGTCTAATCAATTACTGTGTTTTGTGGTGATTGTTTTTGTTTTTTCTTATCTCCTCCTTGTATGTTCCATCAAATATTAATATAAGCCCATTTAAAAGTGCTCAGTGACATTTTGTAGTTATATTATAATAACATACGGTATATTTGAATTTTAAAAATTATACAAAATTATCACTAAATTAATATTATGTAAAATAATTGTTTTTCATTTAGTAGTGATTTACTTAACAAAATAATCCTTCATTATTTTCCATAATCTCATCAGGAACAATTCACTGAATGAACAAATAGACTGTAGCCTCTGAATCACAACGTAATAAAAGCTAATAGAATCACTTATCAAAACTGCAAGAAACAATTTCAGCAATCGCAAAAAAAATAACCTTCTTTTGTCAAAGAATATTCAAAAATTGGTCGAATATTCTGAATTGAGAATAATGATAAAGAATAACTCAAAATTCATAGTTAAGTTGCCACATGAAATTTAATGCTCCCAAGAATAATCATAAAAAATTATCTCTGCCAAGCTAGGGTACTACAGTATTTATTTGACTATAAGGTGATGTTGCCTACTGTTGAACAATGTTTTATTTCACATTATTACAAATAGATGATTGAGCATATTTCTGCTTACAGAACTAAGGCATGTTTTAACATTTTGGATGGCCCATTGGGAACGTCTATTCTTCTTCATTTTTAAAAATTATTTTTGTTATATTTTTTTTATGATAATATGATTTTTTTAAACTGTACTTATTCACGGATTTGGGCCTAGTTCTTTAAATATCTGAAAAATGTGGGTGGACTTATTCGGGAGCATGAGCTTATTTCCGGTCAAAGCTGTTAAGTTATGGTAGACAACTATCGACACTTGGTACTGTTAACGCACCAGAAATTGGCCATTTTCGTGACCAGCTATTGTAACCGGAGATTGCCGAAAACAATGTTTTGACTTTAGATCATGCTTATAAGATGGGTTGGGTTTTTAAGGATGATTCTGGTGGGAAAAAAGACTGTGTTATAGCCGAATAAATACGGAAGTCAACTAATTAACTGGCTGGGTGGGTGGAGTTCATGGAGTCATTCAAAATACAGTTTTGAGCTTCAGATGTCAATAAATTGCATTTTGGGCCATACAAAGAAAACAAGATTACTGGAAAAAATAACACATTGATTTATTTCAAATGTTTGACTCTTTTCATTTGAGCTTGCTCAAACTTTGTTTATTTTAAGATTTACCATTTTACAAAAATATTGAGAAAGGCTAACACATTAAATTTATTTTTAGTTAATATCAAATATCATTGTGATATTTTCATATGTAAATCAGGCTAATCTTCTACATTGATAATGAAAGGGTTCCACCTACCTGCATTACTGGGTACCTATCGTCAAACACTCCAGCTCTATCATTTACTGGTATCAGTTGTTTTCACATTTTATATTATTATGTTTTTCAATCATTTGTAAATTCAGGATCGGTATTGGACCTATCATTGTACACCTGCTGGACACAAGCAAGATTTACACAAAAATATTTAACATTCTGACCAATTAGTCATATTATTTACAAACCCTTTAGAAAGAAAGCAGATGAACAGTGATTGCATGTACTATAACTAACCATTGTTATAGGAGATGCTTACAAAGGGATATATTTCTGTGTAAAGTGAAGTATCTGTAATTTAAAAGCTAGTGTGTGAATTATATGCAAATACATGGACCACATTCAACTGATATTGTCTGGAGTGAATAAGTTTTATGGATATCTGTTCAAAGAAAAAAAAAGGGCCAGTAACATCATATTAAAATGTATTAATTATGAGTAGATATTTAGCAATCATTTGGTCAATAATTTTGTTTGTATAATAATTTATTATATATTTTTTATTTATATATATATATAGTGATACAACTGATGAAATCAGATGAGTTTTCACCTCCTGATCCAGAGTTTCAAGAAGAAACTGAAGAAACATCTATTAGATTTGTGATTACTGGAAAAGATCAACAGCAAATAGAAAATGCAAAAGAAGAATTCCTAACAGGCATTACAAAGGTAACTACAGTGGAACACCTCTTATTAAGATTCAGACCCAGTTTCTCATTGACAGTTCAGCCACGATCTACAGTTCAACCTATTCTTTTAACACGTGTGGACACAGTTTGAACTAAGAATCGAGGTTGAACTGTCGACAAGAAATCAGCGCTAAAAGTCAAGATTTTAGAACTAAACAAATTTAAAGGTTTGATAAGAATGAGGAAGTTTATATAGTGAATCATGTTCTGAAATAAAGGTTTGTTTGTTAAGCAACATGTCCCAAGATTGACAATGGACTGTACCACATGAGAAAGAACACCAAATATGTCTGCTTTCACTTTCAGATATGTACTATCAAATAATGTGCCAATTTAAAAATAAAAATAAATTAAATGTACATAAAAATTAGAGGAATTTATTTTAATGTATGTTCATACTATTATGTTATTAATTATTTTTTTCATATTGGCCTGGTTATGTGTCTAAGGGTGTTCAAATTGACCTGAGGCAATTTTGATTTTCATAAATGTCTGCAAATTAGAATTACATTTAATAGTAGGTAAACTGCTGCTATATTTTGTTAATTTATTTTAATGCGGTAGACAATAAATTTTATTTCTTGAACATGACAATGTACATTGTATCTCCTTCAGTAATACAACCATGTATTATCTGTTCATCATCAGTGTTAATAATAGCAAGAAAAATGTTAGTTTATATGCAGGCAAAATAATTAGCAGAGCAGATGAAAAATGTTCTAGAAGTAAACATTTTATGGGCTCATACCAGACTTCTTTGTATTGGCTCTCTGGGAGGAATATGATGCAGGCTGTTTGATACATATTAGAGCTACATGTAGTTCATTAATAAATGTCAATACGTATTGATCAGCATGTGATGATATTCATACTGATAATACAGGAAACAATCATAGTGCTCAAAACTTTCATCCTAGGTGTGTTATGACAGATATTTTTTTATTAATATTGACATTGAATGGCTAAACAGTAATGGAATAAGAAATAAATTTTAAAAATACACTGCACTATTATATATAGTGTTTACCTGCAGGGAAATTACATTTCATTGCAACTGAAAACATTGAAAAAAAAAGTAAAGTTTGTTTTATTTAACGACACCTCTGGAGTACATT
>JAULBS010140302.1:0-12763 GCA_032355785.1 Symmetromphalus regularis | reverse complement strand
ATTGCTAATTATTGACTCTGGCCAAATGTATCAATGATTCTGAATCAACTGAATCATTCAATTGATTTTAAGGAAAAGGCTCCCCATCACTTCTGTAGGTATGTTATTATGGAGAGTGAAAAAGCTCCCCTGAACCTTACTTGGGGAGCGATTTATAGCTCTCCTCTACTTTTCAAACATGAAACCCTGCATCAGAATGACCATATGATTGATGTCCAATAGCTGATGACAAGATAAAAAATCAATGTGCTCAAGAGGGTCGTTAAATAAAACTTTACTTTCACTGTAAAGACCATGAATTGCAAAATGTCATATGTATGACATCTAATAGCTGCTTAATAAACAATATGTCGAGGTGTTGTTAAACAGACAATCATAGAACTTGAATGATGTAAATACATGTATATTGTGATTTACAGATGATCATAGTCGCATTGTACTTGGTAAAGAGAACGACGACTACATCAATGCAAGTCTGATAGAGGTGCCTTCTGCTGGCAGGAAATACATACTCACTCAGGTTCGTAGAATATTTTTATCCCTTTTCTCTATCACAGATAAATATAATTTAAAGAATTTCTGACAAAATTAGCAAAAAAGAAAATGATTTTAATGGTCCAGCTTAAACCCTGATACAATGCAAATGGTACGGTATGTGTAAGAAGAAGGTTCATATAAAAAAACAACCCTTGCTGCTAATCAGAAAGAATAAACTATGTGGTTGTAGCATGTTTATTATGTTACCGGGTGTGTTTGACACCTTTGCAGTGGTATCATTAATCTTTCTTTTAATTTAAAATATCTCTCATGTATTATGTGATAATTGTTGTCTTTAAATTTGCTTTTTTTCTTGCAGGGTCCATTGGAACACACAACAAGTCATTTCTGGCTGATGGTGTGGGAGCAGAATACAAAAGCAGTTATCATGCTGAACAGAGTAGTAGAGAAAGGCACAGTGAGTACACTTAACCGAGTAGTCATTGTTCATAGCACTACATCCACATTTCAGTCAGAAATATCATACTCAACAGAGTAGTAGAGAAAGGGACAGTGAGTACGTTTAACCAAATAGTTGTTCATAACACGTTTCAGTCACAATTTCCTATAGTTTACTAAAAGCTTAATGGTTAAAATATGGTAATGTCTATATTTAAAGGCATAGTCCTACGGAATTTAAGGGGCTTTGTGCCCTAAATATTGATTAGGTATTTGTTATACTAAATCTCGTTTTCATATCACGCAACTGAACCATGGTATAGGGAATTCCATGTCGAGTCGATCAATTTTTTGTCACATTTCAAATTTCAAGATCAGAACTGCTTGTGGAGTGAAATAAACTGATACAAACTGTTTTTTGCAGCTACAAAAATATTCAGAAGTTTTAAAATAATGGCTAACGGGTGAATACCCGTCAAGTGACTTGAAATATATACGTCTCATCTTCAACGGGGAAAAATTGTTAGTTTTTTTCTGATGTATTTGTCCGTGAGCATAATTCATTATTATTTTAAAAATATTGTTAATAAGCGAGATGCAGAGATGTAAGTAGTTGAATGAAGTATTTCTATGGACATTAATTAGGTGACAGTATGCATTTAAATTAATTTTTTTAAATCATTCTTGAACATTTTGTTATTTTTTAGCTGAAATGTTGCCAATATTGGCCGCTTGGCTCTGACGCTGGGTATGAAGATCAGATGTGTTTTAACGATGTCGCACTCAAAGTGACGCTGACGTCGGAAGAAGATACGTTACACTACACACTTAGGTTCTTAGATCTGGAAAATCTGCAAGTATGGCTTTTGGTTTCATTAGAGTATGATGGAATTCATCACTTTATTAGATGTGGATAAAACAGTTCAAACACTATGGAGAAAATGTTTTGTAAATCTTGGCCCTAGCAAAAATGTTTTCTTTCGTAGATTGGAACTGCATTATCTATTTTAGTCAACGTCAAAAAAAAAGTGCCGCTGCTAATGAAAATATCAACGACATTGCCGATTCATGTGGACATATTCATGGGGTGTGTGTAGAGGCTGATTGATGAAAATGCTGTAACTCAGTTTAAAGTCAATTTTTTTTTTTACTAATTAATCTATTTCTAAAGTTATATCTTAATACTGAAACAGTTGTTAACAGATTTGACCTGCTAGATACAACCTTCTTACTTTTTTATTAGTAACAGGTAGTGCTTGACTAATTTTAATTGGAGTTATTATTTTTATTGACAGACTGGCGAGAAGAGAGAAATCTTACACTTTCAGTATACAACATGGCCAGACTTTGGAGTGCCGTCCTCGCCTACAGCATTCCTTACCTTTCTTTCCACCGTGAGGCTTGCTGGCGTCCTCAACGCCGATGTCGGGCCGGCCGTCATACATTGCAGTGCTGGGATTGGTCGGTCAGGGACCTTCTGTTTAGTTGATTCATCTTTAGTTTTAGTAAGTTTGTCATTACGCATTATCTATAAAGTAGTCCAGTGATAGGACATTGGACTGCCAAGCTGATGACAGTGGTTCAAAACCCATCTGAGGCTGGGTTACACTTTGACGATGTGTCAAATTTACCAAATATTTGATTTCCAATTAACAATTCTTCAACCCCTGCAGTTAAGAAAGTCTACGGTAAAATAAACGATGTGGAGAAATAGTGTCCATGGCAATTTTAGCATAAAGTATACTTACACCTTAAAAATTATTTTAGTCTGCAGCAAAAAAGTGCAATGGAGAAAAAAACAATGTTCAGTCTATTGATGTTGTAAAAAAAAAAGAAAAAATATCTATATGTTTTTATTCAAATAAACATTACAGGAATTCATTTAGAATAAATGAATCTTCAAGCTTGTTTGGATTTTTACAAATATTATTATTTAGACTGATTTATATCAAGCAACATCTGTTACAAAATATAATTTCCTTTAACTAATAATTATAAAAAATTTTTAGAATTCTTTATGGATAATTATTTTGTATCACTATTCACACATGGAAATTATTGATTATTAAAGAAAGAGAAAGCTAGATATTTAGAAACTGTGAACATTAAGAATATACTAATGGATATGTGATTGTTTTTCAGATAGAAAAATACAGACTTTTAGATACTGTCGACATTAAGAATATGCTAATGGATATGTGGTTGTTTTTACGATAGAAAAATACAGACTTTTAGATACTGTCGACATTAAGAGTATGCTAATATATGTGGTTGTTTTTCAGGTGGAGAAAGACAGACATTTAGATACTGTCGACACTAAGAATATGCTAATATATGAGGTTGTTTTTCAGATAGAGAAAGACAGACTTTTAGATACTGTCGACATTAAGAGTATGCTAATATATGTGGTTGTTTTTCAGATAGAGAAAAATAGAGATTTAGATACAGTCGACATTAAGAATATGCTAATGGATATGCGGTTGTACCGAATGGGACTCATACAGACACCGGACCAGCTTCGGTTCTCATATCTGGCAATCATCGAGGGAGGAAACAGAGTCCTGGCCATGACGGACCAGAACTCAACCCTTGAAAGCTGTCTAAAGAATGGTGAACTTATCGTAAGTAGTCAAAGTTTGGCTTACTTTAAGCACACACAGATTTATAAACACATGGTTTTGTCATGGGAATGCACTATTAGTGTCTACAGACACAAGCAACAGTGTTGCATAATCATGAAACTGCTGTGAAAATATATTTTTTTTATAGCAGATGAACTTCAGCCAAATAAACATGCAGGCACAGATACAGGATTTCTGAAAGGGTGGGGGGTCCAAATGTGATGGGTGAACAGGACTGGGGAAACATTGTTAATTTTCATGCCCTTCCACTCAGAAAATATATATATATATTTTTTAATATGATATAAGGGGGAGGGGGGGTCTGGTCCCGATGGATCCACTGCTGACATATCATAACATACATGTACTTACCTTTAAACAAAAAATTGTTATTATATATATCTTGCAGCTACTTTCAAGGTTTTGTTTTATAAAATAAATTTTTGTTTGTTTAAAAATCAACAAATTAAAAAGATATCTAAGAAGCTATCAGTGGCTGTTTACCGACTTTGATTACGTGCAGTAGTGGACACTTGAAAAAATGTCTGAATCCAACTTTGCAAAATATTTTGTCTTCACATGAAGCATGGCTGTATGATAAAAACATGTCAATTATTGGTTGTTGTAGAATCATCAAAACGACAACCCACCTACCCCTCCAATACGAACGACCAGTTTATCTCCGACCAGGCCACCACCTCTGCCACCAAAGGAAGGAACATACTCACCATTTGATGATGATGACTTTGCTGATCTGAATGATTTCATCCAGGATGATGATGGCGAGGATGAGGAAGATGATTTACTCCTGCCTGAAGATTATCAGCAATTAAAACAAGCGAAGCAACAAGAAAAGTAAATCTTGCTGTATTCTGTTAGAAATTCATGACACCCAATAGCCTATGTTTACTTTTGTGCTGGGGAAGGGGGTGGGGGGGCTGTCATTAAATAAATATATAATACTGTTAGATATGCATAAGAAAGGGTTGTTAATTTAATGACACCCAAACAAATTGTTTATTCAGCAGTTATTGAGCGTTAGAAAAATGGTTTTTATCAACACCTTGTCTTTAGATGAAACCCGCTAACAACAACTGGGCTACTTTTAAAGGCATCTTTTATATGTGCTTTCCCTTTATGCAATGATAGAGAATTGTGAAACTGTTTTCCGCATTTTAATATCATTTAGACTTAGCGATTTTTGTTAAAACTCTTCAGATTTATATATAACAAACACACTGTTGGTCTTTATCAAAAAGCAAATGATACTTCTGCAAGCTGTACATATTGAAGAATAACATTATATAGATAGATACAAAACTACTACGATATAATCCATGTAAATACATTAGTGTTTTATAGAGTGACGTTAATTAGTTATGTATTTTACTGTCAATACACATGTATTGATATACCAAACTATAACATTACATACTAGTAATTACATATTTGATTCGTGAAATTTTTTTAATCTTTAAAAATTAGTTTTTATGTGAATTGAAAGTTTGATAACCATTGTGTCTATTTTTGACAGAGTTATCTTCCTTAGAAGATTTTTTTTTTTTTTTAATGAAATCTATTATTTATGTGTGATAGTGAGCGAGTGATTCCTTTTCGTAAAGCTGTTCTTTATTTAGTTATTTTGATTTACTGAACTGATATAATTATGGTCTGAACAGTTGCTTCTTAGCAAATATTGAGTAGTACATATTAAATTATATTTTTAGATGTTATCTAGCTCATGGAAGACTAGTGCCCCATGATTGGTATATCAAAGGCTATGTTATATGCTGTCCTATGTACATAAAAGATACTTTGCTGCTAATAGAAAAATGACGGTTTCCTATGTTGATTACATGTCAGAATTACAATATGTTTGACATCCAGTAGCTGATGATTAATAAATCAGCGTTAGTGGTAAAAATGTCGGACTCTCAAGCTGATGACAGAGTTCCAAACCCATTGGAACCTGTCTCACACTTTTCTACGTGTCAAAATAACCAAATGTTTGATATCCAACAAACAAAATCACCCAAAAAATCAATGTGCTTTAATTGTGTCATTACCCATTAGAGGCTGTCTGACACTTGACTATATGTCAAAATAACAAATGTTTGACCTCAATACCCCATGATTAATAAATCAATGTGCGCTAGTGGTGTCGTTAAACAAAACCAACAAATAATTGTGTCATTGAAAAATCCTTCCTATATTATATTCCCATGTACAATGTAATTGCATTTTTTTCTTTTCAGTATATATATATATATTAAAAAAATTAATGTGTTTTTTTCAGTGCGTATGTACTGAGGAAAAGAATTCGTGATGATCGTAAGAAGAAGACGCAGGAACAGATAAAGAAGATGAAGGAGAGACAACAGAAGAGTGAGACGTGGAAGAAACGACGCTCATATTGGCGACCAATCGCCATCGGAATCACTCTCCTAGTGGGGGGATATCTCTTGTACAGATACTTACTGAACACTCGCATAGAACCAGCGTAACGGCAAACTCTGTCAACCCGACAATGTATCAAGGATACATTGCTTTTAGTCGGAAATAATTCCTACTTCTGACTGATTGGCGATGGTTAATTACCATATCACCTAAAATTTATTTTTTTATACAAGTCAAGTTTTTATGACCTATGTTGCTAGACTCCCGATATTTTGTACCATTCCCCAATACCTATGTCATTTTTTATTTGGAGTAAAAAATTCCCAATCTGAATGTAAAAAATTCCCCATTTTATTTTTTATTTTAAATTATATAAAGACATTTGGAACTCAATTAATGTGGTTTTGACCCATTTTTATGATCAAAATGGTAAAAAAAAATATGGTCTGAATGCTTATATATTTCATCCTCGTGCCCATGTCAAATAATACTCCGAGCCCTTGAAACTGATTACAGAGCTTGCCGATCCATAGAGTACTTGAGAGAAATTCTAAATGAATTTATACATGGATAACTCTTACCTTTCATGAATTGCAAGAAAAACAAAGTAAGCAAAATTATAATTTCTTGAAAATATTTTAGTGAGAAAGCTATTTTTAAATATCTGGAATTTTTACAGTGTGGTTAATTTGAAAGTTGATCTTAACATTGACCTTTATGACTTAAAGCAAGGTCATACGAATATATTATATTTTTATGGATATTTCTGTTTAATTTGTCACAACTGTTTAAAATGTGTGCTTTTTTCAGTCACAAATATTATACTCATCTTCATTCATTTTTTAAAGTCATTGGTCTCACTATATAATTATTTTCAATCAGTATATACTTATTTTCACTTAACATATTTTTCTTTAAGCTTCATGTATATAACATTTTCATTAAAGAAACTCCTTCTAAAATGGCTTTCTCATAACAACATATGTTATTTTAACATTTGTCTTAAAACAATCAAAATATAAATAACATTTTCATTAAAAACTTCTTTGAAAACAGCTTTCTTATAACAATGTTATTTTAACTTTTGTCTTAAAGCTATCTATATGGTAAATAACATTTTCATGAAACTGTCCTCAGTTAAAACTGCTTTCTTACAACAAGATATGTTGTTTTAACATTTCTTTAAAGCGATCTACGTATAAATAACATTTTCATCAGGATATATTTCATTTTAAAAATGCTTTCTTATAAAAATATATTATTTTAACATTTGTCTTATAGCGATCTACATATAAATAACATTTTCATCAGGACATATCTTCTTTTAAAGCAATTTTATTATAACAATATTTTTTATTGTAACATTTTTCTTGAAGCTTTATTGTAAACTATTTTTATTGTAACATGCACGTTTTGTCTTTATTTAAGTCAACTGGATAAAACATTTGGACTGTATTTCGAAGAACATTTGCTAAAGAGTTAATGCATTAAAAATCGGTCACATGACCACCCGTAATTTGTGATATTACCTCTGAATCTGTGTCACCGGCCCATCAAAAGTGATATTGCTGTCGTGATTACGTCACATCGTTCAAAGTTCATTAATTCGTCACAGGTTTCTGCCATCGTCATCTTTGTTTTATAATGTTACAAAGATGACATCAGTTACAGTGCAAATGTAGAAATGGTCCAGTGGGCAAGACAAATAAATATATAGTACATTGTGAAATACTAATTAATCAGCATTATGTAATAAAACAGTTACTGACTGTTTGTGAGGGCAATATCATGTTTTATGGATTGAAAAAACTTCATATTGACCGAAGTCCATAAAACATGATTTTGCCCTCATGGGATGTAGCTCAAACGGTAGCGTGTCTGCCTGTGAACTGGTCGGTCGTTGGGTCGATCCTCAGTCGACCCAGTTGCTGTTTGGGCTATTTTCCGTTCCAACCAGTGGTCCACAACTGGTTCATCAAAGGCCGTGGTATGTGCTGTCCTGTCTGTGGGACAGTGCCTATAAGAGACCCTTGCTGCTTATCGGAAAAGAGTAGCCTATGTGGTGGCAGCGGGTTTACTCTAAATTCATATGTCAGAATGGCCATATGATTGACGTCCAATAGCCACTGATAAGATAAAATTCAATGTGCTCTAGAGGCGTCGTTAAATAAAACAAACTTTACTTTTTTTTCACTAAATACTATCAATACCAAACTGTTAATTAAGTATAACTTAACTTGATCTACAAAACAAGTCGAAATCTGTCGACTTCATTGATCGTCGAGCGTAAAATTCTTTGACGTTATAAATCCATGCCGTAAAAATTAAATTATTAGTTTCTCAAAGCGTAAATTACGCATGCATAATTCCGTATTGCATGCACGTGTAATATAATATTCATTTACTACGCAGCTTGAAAATGGCTTTATTGCTATGGTAGTATTACACGGTGTGTAATAAATAGAATTACAAACACGATGCACATGAATTAGTAATAAAAGGAAAACTTTTAGCTCGGTCGTAAAATATCTGGTTTATGTTCGATGAGTTATGATATTCGTGGTCTTTATAGTAGAGTCAAAAAATATGAAATAAATGAGCTAACCTCAAACATTTTTGCAAGAAAACATTTTATAGTGTTTTTCTGTAGTATTATGTCTAGAGATGATCATATAAAAAGTTGGCCGAAATCGGACGTCAAAAAAGATGGCCGCCAATGTGAAGAAAAAAATGGAATTTAACAATTTTTCACCAATTTAGAGGAAATCTATTACCGCTACACAGGCTGGTTTATTTTCAGTGGTGGATCTAGGCGGGGGCCTGCCCCTACCCCTAAATTTTGCGATTTTTAAAAAATTGCAATTATAATTTGTTTTTAATTATTATTATTATTTTAACGTTAAAGAATCCGAGGATTCATTAGAGACCCCTAAACGGATTTATGGATCCGCCACTGGTTTTGTTTTTCCTTTTAGCAGCAAGGGTTCTTTTATATACTCTTTCCAGCAGACAGTGTCCGGGCAAACGGACGTGTTCTTATTTTAACATTAAAATTGAATATACCATGAGCCATATTTAGGCATATTATTATTATTTTATTATTATTGTTGTTATTATTATTATTTGTGTGTATGTATGTATGTATGTATGTATGTATGTATGTATGTATGTATGTGTGTGTGTGTGTGTGTATGTATGTGTGTGTGCGTGCGTGCATATTTGTGTGCGTGCGTGCGCGTTTGTGTGTGTATGTGTGTGTACGTGTGTGCGCGCGCGTGTGTGTCTGTATGTGTGTCTCTATGTATGTATGTATGTATGTATGTGTGCGCGCGTGCACGTGTATGTGTGTGCACGTGTGTGTGTGTGCACGTGTGTGTCTGTGTGTGCGTACGTGTATGTGTATCTGTGTATAACTATTATGTATCTGTATCTGTTAGTTACAAGAAAATTTTAAATGGAAACAAATTGGTGGCCTAGATCTGACTGTTGGATTTGTAAGTTTGTTCTGATAACAAGACTAATAATAATAATAATAATGATTATGATGATCATGATGATGATGCTGATGATAATAATAATCGTTATCATAACGATGATAATAATAGTAGTTATAAAAGTTATAATGCTTGCAATATAGTAATAATAGCCGTTGATTTTAAATGTGCTAAATGTCAACAAATCTAACATCTCTTAAATGTGTCCAATTATCTCGGTGACGGCCGTTTGCTGATATATGATTGATTATATGCAAACAGCACATTTGTAAATAGAGAACTTTGCACCATCTGTGACCTGTGTAAAAAAGTATACGTAACTGTTTAAACGTATGCTCCCACAGACCTTTGACCTACATGTAATTAATTTCCAAACAAAGAATTAATTTTAAATATAAGTATTTGATGTGTCCATAGAAATACTTCATTCAACTACTTACATAATCACCGCATCTCGCTTATATCAATATTTTAAAAATAATAATGAATTATGCTCACGGACAAATAAATCGGAAAAAAACCTACGTTTTTTGTAGTTTTTTTCGTTGAAGATGTGACGTATATATTTCGAGTCACCGTTAGCAGTTATTTAAAAACTTTTGAATATTTTGATAGCTGCAAAAACATTTCGTACCTATTTATTTCACCCCACGACGAGTTCCGATCGTGAAATTTGAAATTTTTGAATGCTGTAAAATATCGATCAATTCGACATGGAATTCCCTATACCATGATTCAGTTGAACTTTCTTGCGTGATATGAAAACGAGATTTAGCATAAATAAATGCATGTAAGTTTCATTAGTAATCAATATTTAGAGAACAAAGCCCCTTAAATTCCGTGGGACTATGCCTTTAAAGTGTACACAAAGGGTTCAGATTATCATAATTTATGCAATGAAAATAATTTTCAATGCAGATACCAGTGGTGGTTCCACGGGAATCAGGCACGGATGCAGGATTTTTGAAAGTGGCTGTTCATATATGATGAATAACGATCAATTTTCACGTTCTTCCACTCGTAAAATGGTGGGTTTTTGAAAGATAAAATGGGGGGTCCGGACTGACGGCCATTTTGAAAAATGGTGTAAAAATAGTAAGACCCAATTTTCTTACTGAAAACATCGATATCATTCCTGAAAGACCCCTGAACAAAATGTTACTACTCATGAAGGATCATGTATGTGGTGCATGGACACCCCCCCCCCCCCCCCTTGGTACATGGACTAGTATCAATGGGCCATATAAAATTGGATTTTTCGTAATTTCTAAAATCAATATTTCTGTCGTGTCTGTTGTCTTGACTTCTCTGTTTTATATTATAAAGAAAATTAAGGAAGAACATAAAAGAATTTTATTATACCTGATAAACTGTGTATCATTCGTTTTGTATCGTACATTAAAGAAAATCTTCCTATCAAACAATTTAATATCCGCAATATAATGGTCTAGGCTTTGTATTATATAATTAACCTAATTTCTGCAATAAACAAAAGCCGCATCGAATCGATTTTACATCGAACTGTTAATTTTCACTAACTAACGTAGGACAAAATGACATACAAAATTTACTTTGAGCATGTCAATTTTTTTAAATGATAAATTTGCACGGACAATTTATTTACTACCGTTGACATTTATTTATGATTTATAGAAAGACTTTTCTTACAATTCGAGAGTTTTATTATTATTATTATTAATTCTTATTATTATTGTTGTTGTTGTTATCGGGTCAGACTTACGAAGACTATTTTTTTCTGAAATGGGACAGTATCACTTTATCGTGTAACCAGTGGCAATAATAAGGTAAAACTAAAAGAAAATGCAAATAATTGGAACCCTATTTAAGAAGAAACTGTAAATTTCACAAATACGTAAAGATAAGTCACATCATGTAAACATAACCTTAACCTACTTTTGTATAAAATATTAAAAGTACACTTCCTTCAGTGAAAAGAATAAATGTCACGTTATTTCCGGTAAAAAGAAAAAAATCCCATTGCTTCCGTATTTGTTTTTCACACTGTCTTTAAGAGGGTTGACAGCTTTAATTCTGCAGAACTTGAGTTAGCAGTGGCGGATCTGGGGGAGGGGGGTATAGTTCCAAAATTCAGTGTTGATTAACTCTAGCTTGACGTTAATATTTAAAGACAAAATTAAAATATTTTAAAAGATTTATATTAAAATACGTAGGACATGGAAAAACCACACAGGTTAATAAGAACCGAATAAATATATAATAATAGAACTGATATTTCACGACATTGTATGAAAACTTTATAACAGAATATTGATGGCATCGCCGAACTAGACAAAGCAAGGGCGAAAATCGCTTCCTGGACGTTTGGTGGGACGGCATCCCTCATGTCCAAAAAGTAGGGGGATGTGCCCCCTCCTCCATCCCCCCTAATTATAGACTCTCTGTGTACTTCTATTCGGTAAATTTTCGCTAAGACCACATGGTTAAGTGTTACGTTGATACAATAAAGAGAAAGACTGGTAAAGATTATTGTTTGGGAATTTTAATCCAATGTTTCGAAGTAAAACGTGGGGGAAGATAATTATATAGGCATCCCCTCTGTCTAAAGAATGGGGTGATGTGTCCCCACCCCCTCCCCACCCCAGGATTTATACACTTCAGACTAAGACAATTAGGGTAGACTTTTTTTAATTTATGTTCCTGATTAATGTTTTCATTAAAAACAGATAAAAACTCAGTAGTTCTCTAAACATATACGGCTCATTCGTGGCATTTGAAACGTACGTTAAACGTACGTCCGCTAATTTACATGAAAAAATTACGATCATGAACGTACGTTAAACATGTTTCAAGTACGTGAAACGTACGGCGCTATTTTTGCTGCGTACGTTTGAATTCAAATAATCATATCATTACACCAAAGTGTCTTTTTGTCTTTAAGGGTATTCCATATTCTGATTTTGAATTTGTTATTAACAGGTATATTTTTTGAACAAAAAAAAGTAAACTTTGTTTTATTTAACAACGCCTCTTGAGCACATTGATTATTATTTTATCATCAGATCTTGGACGTCAATCTTATGGTCATTCTGACATATGTTTTAGAGGAAAATAGCTGCCGCCACATAGGCTACTCTTTCCGATAAGCAGCAAAGGGTCTTTTATATGCTCTGTCCCACAGACAGGATAACACATACCACGGCCTTTGATGAACCAGTTGTGGACCACTGGTTGGAACGGTAAATAGTTTCGTAAAGTGTGTTTTATTTAACGACGCCTCTAGAGCACATTGATTTTTATCTTATCAGCGGCTATTGGACGTCAATCATATGGTCA
>JAULBS010140280.1:0-12764 GCA_032355785.1 Symmetromphalus regularis | reverse complement strand
CAAAAAGCACTGCTTGATAGCAAACATCAAAATCAGTAATATATCAATAACAAATAAAGTAAAAACAATAGAAAACTATTTTGTTATTATTCACTTTTTGGTTACAAATATGTCCATTTAAAAAAATAATTAACCCATTTCTGAATCACCATAATGCTAGCTTCCAATAATCAAACCTAAAACTATTAATAATGCTTTAGAAATCTGCAAATTGACCCTCATGACAATATAAATATTCATATAAACACATATACATGTAGACCTGTACATAATAAAATGAAACAACAATTTTTTTTTTCTTAATATAAAACATTACAATGACTTCAGTTTGGCTTGAATCAAAAATACATATTAAAAAAAATTCCATCAGGGCTTTAGATCAAGTTGTGTTATTTACTTATCTCAAGCTTTCCTTTACTCCCTTAATCATAAACTTGAGTTCAAGATGTTTAAATTACGTTTCCAAGAATTATTCCTAGATCAATTTTTCTATAGAAATACCACTCTGTAGTTAAAATACAATCATTCTATTACAAGATGTATCAAACTTCAGAGCGGCATCTCAGATAAATAACAATAACTCAGAAATGTCACAAATTAATGTTTTCCGAATTAACAGCAAAAATAAAATAAAAACCCAAAATAGAATCTCAGTCCATTGTTAGAATACAAACAGTCTATCACACGATGCATCCAAAAACAGAATATAATTTTAACTGTTGTAAAACCACAACATCCTGAATTCCTTAATGATCAAGTGACAGTTCATGATAGTATTTTTTTTCATTAAATTCTAATAACATTCATATTATTCAACATAAACCATAATCTAACACATCATTATAAAATAGTCACATCTATCTGTATAAATTTCAGTTCACATGGTAATTTAATAATTCAGTTATTAAAATATATTTAACAATTCAGCAATTTCAACAGTCACAATTCTTGTAAACCATTCCAACCACAGTTCATGGCACAGGATTCCAGGAATTTTATCAAAGTGACAATAGTTTATAAGCAGAATTCCAGGAATTTCATTGACATGACATCAGTTTGTAAGCATAATTCCTGGAATTTTATTGAAGTTTATAATGCTTCCATCTGAACACTAGGAATCAGTCCGTTTTATCACAATTCCAATAAAACTGTTCATTTTCCATTTTCTTTTAATGAGAATGTTCCACACATTATTCCAAATACAAATATACACACAATTCAAACAATCGGGTCAAATCATATTCTCCAGATTTCATCCACTCCGGTCCTTTACACTTTCTTTTTCTGTCAGATTCACCAACAGACTGATCTAAATTAGTGGCACTTGATGCTACTGCTCCATAAAATATTTGATCTACAATATCATCTAAAATATATTCAGGCTCTATATCATCAGGTTCACTAACATTATTAGATATATTTTCCTGAAAGTCCAAGAGTTCAACAGGCAACTCATCTTGCCTTACCTCCACATCACTTGCATAATAGTGTTTTAGTCTGTCAAAATTAACCACTTGTTTAATTCTACTCCCCAGCTTTGAAATGACATAATTTACTGTTGATAATCTTTTAACAATTTGAAAAGGACTCGTCCAGAATTTCTGAAGTTTTGGAGATAACCTTTCTTTTTATTTGGAATATATACCCAAACCTTTGTGTCAATCTCAAAATCATGTCCACTAATCTTTTGATCATAATGAATCTTTTGTCGTCCCTGATTTGTCTTAATATGCTGACAAGCCATTAGAAATATATCATTAAGTTTACTTTCCAATTTATTAACATTAGGGGTGCAACGATATACCGGTATATTGCAATATTTGTCGAGGGCAATACATACCGCAATATGGTTTCGTGTATCGCGACATATCTACCTAATGAGTCAATCTTATAAAACCTATAACTATGACAGTAAGTTATAAATAAAATGACTTAAATACATCAAATTTATATAATTTGTGGGTTTTTTTTTTGGAAATTTCAGATGTATAAAACTTTTAATTATATGCCTAATCTATTGCCACCACATCAAGTATTGGTCTTGCATCGGACTATCATTTTTCGCATTAATATCATGATCACATTAATTTCAAGATCTACTGTCTGAACAGTTTTAAAATGTATTTTGATTTTTTTTCCCTCTTCCCATTATTTTAAAGACATAACCGCAGATTGTTTAATCAGTGGTAATCATGTAACAGCAAATACGGACAGAACATATCAAGGAATTTGCTATAGCAATCATAGACAGTCACACAGAATTTATGAAATACTAACATAAACACAACCATTATCTGGTACCCATGTCTAGCTTTGAGTATATCAAAACTGCTGCTATGTTTCCGATAAAAAGCTTGCATGCTACGCGGATTACTGTGAGACTGTTAAAAGATGGTATCAGTTTCGGCAAGTTTTTAGTTGTCTTGGGACATTCTTGAATATATCAAAATGGGTTCGTCTCTGGCAAAAACCTGCATTATGACGAGACTTTTAAAGATCATCTCATTCCTGCTGGGTTTTTTTTTAAGTATCTTAAACGTTGTACATGATGCTCTTGCTGGTATTGTGTAGCTAAGTTTGAGTATCATTAAAATCTAAACAATTCACTGTCTCTTACAGTGTTCCGCCAATCATCTTATACTATTTTTCCATTGATGAGAATTCATATGTGATGTGCTTAATTAGGTTTTAGTAGATAGGTTGGAGTTCGACTCAGACTAAACTCTAAATGATCACTTAATGACGACCTATTATTGCAGGTTGCTGCCAATCATCTTCTATCAGCATCTATCATGTCTGCACCAGCTGCGCTAGCGCTCTCCAAACTGTTTTGGCCTGATGAAAGAGATCTTGATGATAAAAAGAGAAAACAAACACCAGATATACCCAAGTGAGAGAAAATCTAAGCTGATTATTTAGTTTACAACTATTTTAGGATTTCAAATAGCTACATGTATGTATGTTTCTTCAATTTCTGCTGTTATATTCACAAGCATTCATGATATTTTTCAAAATAGACAGTATTGCCAAATTTGTTATTACATAGATGTCAGTTACTGACCTAATTTAAAAACTTAATGTTCTTGTTTCCAAAATGACATCTGTTGTCTCACAAATGCAGTAATATGTTTGGTTAATAATGCATGCGACACCAGAGGTAGAAATCAAGAAATTATGTAGTAGTCTTAAAAAGTTACTCATCCCCACTAAAAATCACTTGTCCTAATTGTAATAAATGACCTGAATTGTAATAAAAAAATACCCTGTATTGTAGTACTGACTTGAATTGTAATAAAAACTGCCCTGAATTGTAATAAATGAGGTGATTTGAAATGTAACAAAGAATTGACTTGCATGTAATAACCAGAGCCGCCTTGAATTATAATAAAATACCGACTTGAATTGTAATAACACAAAAATGGAAAGGAACGTGTACTTAACGACACTTCACCGCGTTTCTTCTATTTGAGGCTTTTGTGTTTCTTGCATTCATGTAACCCCTGATAAGAGGATGACGCAAATATAAACACACACACGACTAAAATTCAATCAGTTAATACTTTATGAAGAAGAAGAGATAATAAAATTAAATAAAGATACTATTACATGGCATAGCATATGTGTTTAAAAAGCCTACAAAATAAGGGATACCCTTACTGAATAAGCAATAAGTTTTTTTTTTTATATGCATTGACTGGTAGACAGGATATTACATGCCAAAGATAGCCTTTGGTATACACCAGTCGTTTTGCACAGATTGGAACAAAAAATGCCCAGTAGTAGCCAGCTCAATTGAAGAGGTTCAATCCTGTGACCCAAACACCTCAGGTGAGAGCTCTGCCGACGTAACTTAAATCCTGCACCTGTGTATATTTTAATAATTCGATTTTCATCAAACTGCTCATTAATAAACTATTATCTTCCTTATTATATGGGTTTTTTTTCCATACATACTGACATATGTTATCAACATAATATGGTTGTGACACTTGGTCTTGTTAAAGAAATTTGCTTCCACAACATTAGATTTTTCTACCAGAAAACAGCAAATAATCTTTATATGCACAAACATAATATCAAAGAGCAAGGAATTTAGTATATAACAAGCACAGTTACTGGTTGGGATGGAAGAAACCCAATGTGTCCACCGAGGAGGCTCGATCACATGATCTAAAAGCACCTCGATTGATCACTCTACTACAGGCTAGATATAAACCCTTAAAATAGCTGAGATTATTCTCAAATGCTCCATTCCACAATTGTGTGCTGCACAGCTGGTATATCAAATGTAGTATATGCTATTAGTGAGTGCAAGTAATAAACCTATTCGCTGACAAGTTGAAAGGAGATGCCTATATGGCGATAATGACTCTTAAATACAATAAACTCATTTATTACAATTCAGGATAGTTTTTATTACAATTCAAGGCTGGTATTACAATTCAGGTCTTTTATTATAATTCAGGACTCTGCACCCCTCGAGGTGGCAAGTGTTAGTTTCTATTGCTGCGTCACAATATTTGATGCTATATTTGAATTAAAAACACAGTTTCTTCCTTTTGTAAGTGGACAATTCCTCATTCATGACATACTATATGTAAGTTTTTGTTACAATCTAGGAAGAATTTCATTTTCTCTTTTGATTCTTTTCCTTAAGTTGGGTACAGAGGCTTGTTAAGAACAATTAGATTTTTACACTTGTATTCCAAAATCATTTATATTTTCATTTTAAACAGTTCTTTTTTTAAGAAGTTTATTACATGAAGTATTATAGCTATAGAATTCATCAACAAAATACAACACAAAAGAAGAGTTTAGTAATAAAATGATAAGCATAAGTCTGTTTTGATTTACAGAATGGGTCAGAACATCATAGATGCTGCCTCTTCCGGTGCTGTGAATGCCATCTGTGTGTGTTCACACATCCTCGTCAACCTCATTACATATTTTTCAATACTGGCTTTTGTCAACGCCACAATCCGGTGGCTAGGTCAGCGAATAGGCATAGACAACCTTAACTTTCAAGTAAGTGCTTTTAAATGCAGTGATCCCATATATAGGAACTAATTACTGCCCATTATTGTGCATTCATCCTTTGTTTCTAGATGTACTGGGTCCATGCTTAAAAAGGTTTTAAATTTAGGCTTTCACAAACTTGAGATTTTACCTTGATGAGAACGCCATATACATATTGTGTTTAGATGTGTTTTTTTGCACTGGATGTTGCACACATTGAGGTTTGGAACCAGCAAATTGCTATGTAGCGCCCTTGAATGCTGCTAGTCTATCCTGAACGTATGGGTATTTGCAAAAGATAGGCATTTCGACACAAGCCCTTAAACAATAATACTAGTCCAAGATATACGGTATATATCCTTTCAGTTTACCTATGACCAGTATTTTTGGTTTAAGTACTCCAATAGGTGTTTTCTGACACTAGCCTTAATTGATTCATGACTCCATATATATATATATATCACAAGCAAATTAATACAATATGTGTATCCGATAAAATGTTAATTTTGCCTTGCAGCTGATATGTTCCTATCTGTTCTGGCCCCTTGTGTATATAATGGGAGTCAGATGGGAGGACTGCAGAATTGTTGGCCGGATGGTGGGCATCAAAGTGTTCGTGAACGAGTTCATAGCATATTCCGATCTGGGAATTGTAAGAAAAAACCGGTTTGAGCTTGAGAAATACAACGGAACTTGGAACTATGTATCACATTACGATATATATCTGCATGACAAGAATTTGACCCTAGTTGGTGGAGTTATAGAGGTAACTGAATTGCACTAAAGAATAAAGATTATTATTTGATTTTGGGCTATTTCTCATTGCATGCAGTGGTCCACAACTGGTGTAACAAATGCTGTGGTAACTGCTGCTTCGTTTGTGGGAAAGCGATCCCTTACATCTTATAGGAAAGTAGCCGATTTCTTCTGAAGACCATGAGTCTCAAACACTATGTTTAACCTCTAATAACCGCTGAATAAATAATATGCTGGGGCGTCATTAAACAATAATTTCTTTCTGGGTTTGATTGTTTCAAGACGGTGAACTAGTCCACGATTGGTATAGGGTCAGACAGCGGTCCATATGTGTTTGACCATTGGTCAGTGCCGGATTAAGCCTAGGCTGGCCCTAAGGCATGTTTTGAAATTTTAGATAATGACCTAAACAATTTAAATTAAATCTTGGACCCCAGACAAAAGATGAAAAAAATTGATGAAAACTCTTGTCCATTTTTGTGGCCCGAATTTGTGGCTGGCCTTGTCTGCCTAATGGTTAATCCAGCACTGCCATTGGTCCACAACTGGTTTATCAATGACCATGATTTGTGGTCTGGGGGGCAGTTCATATAAAAGATCCCTTCTGAGTTATCGGTAAGAATATTCGCATTTGTGTTGCGACACCAAGTTTCGTCTCTCCTACTAACACTAGGTAATATCTGCCCTGAACAGACAGCACAGGAAGCTGAGTTGGCATTTACTTGTAGATCAGTGACAGAGCTAAATAGGTTATTCCCTTTTAATTATTTTAGGAATAATCTTCTGATCATGTTGCTTTCAGTGCTAATAAACATTGAAATATTTATCATTCGAAGTCCACCAACTTGGAGATCTTGAACTTTAATTTCTCTTTTAATTTTTTCATGTTTATTATTCCATAAAAACCCTGTATAATTGTGTATTTAATCTTTGCATCAATTATTGTAGTATACCAATATATGAGAAAACAGAATATACATGGTGGTCATTTTGAAATCCAAAATTGTTATCTAAACCTAAAAATAAATATTGATATCATCCAGCTTCTTTATCAGTATTGTATTTAGAAGGATTAAGCATTGTTGCCAAAATAAGAGAAAAGAATGAAAATGGAATTGTGTATAGATCTACAATGTATAGAAGTTTTTTTATTCTATATTTTATTAATTGTTTTTTTTTTTAATTTATATATATATATATATTTTAGGTATTTTGTTATGTAGTTTGATTGTATTTATTTCTTATTTATTTATTTTATTTGTTTACTAGATTGATTTTGGGCCAACACTGTTTCTGATTGTTAAAAATGTTTTTGATATTTTTTAATGATTCATGAATTACGGTAAACACCCCAAGAGGTTAAAACTGATACCACATTTTGTTCATATGGTATGCATAGGCATGTGAGTTCTTTAAGTTTTTGGATATGAATGATGGGTGCAAGGTTTTGTGTATGTTTAATCGCTATGTTTTATATTTTTCCTCTCTGGTTTCAAAATATTTCATTATACTTTATAGTTATGGCTGGCTGGAAAATGTTTGTTGGTTACGAGAAAAAAAATGGCTATTCTTTTTTTGGTACAAGTAATGTCAACAGTGAGTTTCTGTATTATGCATGGTACTCAATCATCCTCATATTTGTGCCTTAACGTTATACATATTCTGGTTATTGTTCAAAAATGGATTTAGGTAGTGATTTTAATATTGTTCTCTAAATTGCAGAGGCCTTGTTAATTTTGAGAAACAAAAAGATGTTTTCAACTCTTTAAGAGAAATCTTTTTCCATTTACTTGCTACAGGATACTCACTCAGTGTTCCACATTCTCAGGAAAAATAAGGGTCTTCAGACCTTGTACAAAAGGCAGGGGGGGGGGGGTATTCATATCTCTAGAGAGGAAACTTAAAGGGTATAAGCCACCAAACAGAGCTTAAATTAACTTGAACTTGACAGTTATAAAAGTAAAATACTAAAAGATGTTTTGATCACTGTAATTTTTACTGATGGAGTTATAACTGTTATAATAACTAATGTGATCAAGGATAGCAGACCCAATTATGTTTAATTTCCGGCTGAAACTATACAAGTTATACCTTGGTAAAAAAGCGGTACATGTTTATACCTCTTACAGCACATTGCCATTACATGTTCATACCCTTTCTCTCCCTTCTTATTACATGATTTCAAACATCAGGATGTACTATACCTCCATTTCTACGTGATGTGGAATACTGCTCACTTTACAAAGTTTGCTGTTAACGATGGTAACATTTTGATCTTAGATACCACAATTACCGAATTTAGATTTACTCTGGTTAACTTATATGGACCTAACACAGACCAACCTAAGTTTTATTCTTCCATTACAGATAAAATCAAATCTTTCAGTAATAACTATTATATATTGTTGGAGATTTCAATCTTATTTTTACAAGAATCTAAATGGATTGATGAGGAAGAAAAAAAAAAAATTACTTTTGTAATTTAGAAAACAGGAATTTTATTGGCAAGTCAATGACAAACATTCATTCGAAATATCAGAAGAACACTTAATCCCTAACTATGATCTTAACTCCATCTTTTCTAAAAATACTACAATAAATTAACTAAACAAACAGAGTCCTGGTTCTGATGAATTTACTTATACAAATTTTACAAATTTTTCTGGAAAGATATTGGAATTTATCTGTTAAGATCAATAAACGAAGGTTTTAAGAAAGGAGAGCTATCTATTACCCAAAAGCAAGGAATTATAACATGTATTCCTAAAAGTGATAAGCCGAACCAATTTTTGAGAAACTGGCATCCAATTTCCCTCCTAAATTACTCTTTAAAACTTTTATCATCAGTCATTGCTGAATGTCTGAAAAGGGTTCTTCCAAAACTAATTAATGAGATCAAACTGGTTTTAAAGTGGACAGATATATTGGTGATAATATTCGTTTATTATAATTATGATGCTATAGTAAATGCCGAAATGTTCAATATTCCTGGCATGTTATTTCTTGTGGACTTTAAGAAAGCTTTTGACTCCTTGTCTTGGTCGTTCACTGATAATACCTCATCTTTTTTCGGTTTTGGTCTTAATATAAGATGATGGGTACAGATACTACATAAAAATATTAAATCCTGTTTAATAATTAATGGCACTTTATCACCATGGTTTGAAATTCATAGAGGCTGCAGACAAGGCGATCCTACTTCTCCATATATATTCTTATTATGCTCAGAAATTTTAGCTCTTGTGGTTACCAGCAATCCTGATATCGGAGGTCTTTCTATCAATGAACATCTCCTTATGACACAATGTGCAGATGATAAGTTCATTCTTGACTGGAGTAAACAATCTTTTGAAGTTACAATTAGAGTTCTAAATGACGTTGCAGATACGTCTGTCTTAAATATTAAGTATGACAAATCCCAAGTGGTCTGGATAGGTAGTAAGAAAAACTGTAAAGATATATATATTTACCAAATTTAAATCTAGAGTGGAACCCCAAAACTTTCAAGATACTTGAAATAAAGTTCACAACAAAATACTGAAGAAATGAGTTGCAGTAATTTTCAAAATAAACTGTTTGAAATCAAACAAATTATCAATAGATGGATGAAACATTTTATTACCCATATGGCTCAACATATCTTGGTACATATCAAAGTGTTACATCCTGGTACTACGTCATACTGGTACATAATACTTTTGATGTCATATGACATCATATTATTTTGCATGGTTTGTTTCCTAAAAAGGAAAACGATTGCCTTCATTTTAATTTAAAAAATCTTTTTTTACAAATTGAACTTAAAATTGATAATGGGTAATAAATAGGATATTAAGCTCGCTTCCATTTTGCTAAAGCTTGTGACAACTGAAAGTTATTTCACTCGGGACATAAACATGATATAAATGGAAACTCATTTTATATCCTATAATTATTACACCTCTGGGCAGAATTGCAATTATTAAATCTTTGCTTATCTCTAAACTTAATTACGGTACCTTTTCTTGACACTTCCTAATCCTCCAGATGATTTTTCTTAAAGAATTAAACCATATTTTATTTAAATTCCTGTGGAATAATAAACCTGACAGAATAAAAAGAACAGTAGCTTGTTGTCCTATTAGTGAAGGTGGTATTGGTATGATTGATATATATGCGTATGTTGAAGCTCTTAAACTTATATGGATGAGAAAAGCTATAGATGTTTCTAAGGAGTTTAAATGGAAGAGTCTTCTTTTATCAACACTTCCCTATTTTGTTAATGTACATGTTGGTATGTTACAAAAGAATTGAAAGTGAAGGGATTCCAGTTTTGTTGACATCAGTGAAAAGGTCTTAAAATGAATATTAATATGGTACCAAATTCATTTTTGTGTGATAAATATTAAGAAATGACGTTTTTAAACTTAGAAAAACTAGCAACTTTCGGTTTGTTTTACAATAGAAAACAGTAAAACTGTGTGACCGAAATTGTCAAATTTAGTCATAACTTTCTTAATTCTTGTGCTATATTAAAAATCTAAGTACAAATGGAAAGCTTATGACAAGGGCTACAAGAAAACATTTCAATTAGACTGCATTTATAGGTAATTAATTTGATTAATATTAATTAACAAAGTAATGACAAAGATAACAGCCATGCTATGGGATTGGAACTGTATAACCATTAATTTTTAGCATGGTTAACACTTACTACACCACAATGGAATGTACAGAGGTAAAAAGAAATAAGAGTTGAGAATTATTAAACAATTTAAAAATAAATATACAAACATGTTTCAAGCGTGGAAATAATTTTTTGAGACGTGCCTGTCAAAATGTCGTATGTCAATCAATTTCTGGAAAGATTGTTTAAACACATTTAAGGACTTTGTGCAAAATATCGTCTCCTCAAATTTTGAAGAATTTTTGACTGAACTGATATTTTATAATCCTAATATCACTATCGATAAACAACCATGATTATATTATTAAAACTGGCATCCAAAAGGTATCTCTCAAATTACAAACTTATTTAATACAAGTAGGAAAATGCTTACACTGTTAGAAATTCAAGACAAATTCGATATTGAATTGCCTTTTGTAACTTATTATGGGGTTATTCAAACAGTAAAAAATATCTCAACTGACTGAAGGTTGTACAACCAGAGTCTTTTTCCTTTCTTGATGATGTAAATGTGATGAGAAAATTACTCTCAATTAAAAATGGCTCAAAAATCTATTATTATATTTTAACCACTAAAAACAACCACATTAAGGCAGAGTTGGAGGACTCTTTCATTCCGAAATTAACTGGACAACAGTATATTCCAAACCATTTGAAACAACTCCAGATACTAAGCTGATTTCAGTGTTGATTATTGCACAAAATTATTACAACTAATATATTGCTATTAAAAATTAATAAATCTGAAACTAATCTTTGCACTTTTTGTAAAAGTAGTCCAGAAACTATATTAAATCTTTTCTGGGACAGTATTCCAGTCAAAACATTCTGGAATTCTTTTGTCCAACTATTATTTAAAACCTGTCCTTATACTCATAATTTGTCACTTAATGCAGAATTAATTCTGCTTGGAGATAAAAGGAATACAACAACTGATGACATTTTTTATTTATTCCTTCTACTTGCTAAATTTTTATTTCCAATTAATGTAAAGTCAGGGCATATTACCCAATTTGAAACAGTTTAAGATGTACTTCAATTGAGGTATCAAATAGAAAGAAGCATCCATCATAATAAAACTTTACATAAGTATTTCAAACAAAATGGGCTATGTATCATATGCTATTCAAGACATAGTCAAGAATGAACTTTTTAACTTTAAAGGGTTATGCAACTTTCTTGTTTTAAAATATATTTATTTCAGTATAGTCATGCCAATCAATGTCCATTTTTGTCAGCCTGTAATCTATTTGTCGGTCGGTCGGTCAGTCGGTCGATCTGTCTGTGTGTGTGGGTGTAAAATGAGAGTAAATGACTATCCGTAATAACATTTTCTTGTCAACTTAATTATCTGTCCCATGTTTAATACTAACTGGTAATCATGTTTCATACTTTCTTGCTGTTATATTTATATAATTTGTTTTGTAAATCTGTAACTTCTTCCTGTGATTGTGACAGATGAAACCTCTATTTTATGACATTGCAGCCTCGTTCTGAAATGATTGCGACCTATGCGCTATGTGGGTTCTCTGATATAATTGCGTTCAGCATTATGATGGCAGCCTTCAGTGCAGTCGCACCCAGCCGGAAAACAGATTTCCTTCTGGCAGGTCCACGTGCTTTGATATCCGGTATTTGTGCATGTTTTCTCACCGCTTGTATGGCAGGTAGGTATATTCATCAAAAATACTTTTCACTTAATATCCGAGTCATATTATCACTTTCAAAATTTCAATTATCATTTCTCCACAGAAAAAAAAGGTTAATGAACGGAAAGTAAAGATTGTGAAAACACTAACTGTCAAAGGAGTTGTTTTACATACTACTGTATAGTCTGTTTACACGGGGGTGCCTAAACACCGGAAAGGACAGGAAAGGACCGGAAAGGAGCTAGAAAGGAGCGGAAAGAGGCCAAAAAGGGCAGAAAGAAGCAAAATGAGGGGGAAAAAGATGAGAAAACTGTAAAAATACGATACGAAACGGTAAAAGAACAAACAGGAAAATGGAGAAAAAAGACCAAAAGTGGGAAATACTTGTATTAAAGCAGACAGTATTTTTGCAATTTTCCATAAATCAAAGGTGTCAAATGAATACAGAGAATTAGCTTTCATAACTGTACAAAGAATGGTCTTTTTTTTCTTTGGACGTATCAAATAGGGATTCGTATTTTTAAAAAAATCCCCCAAAACACAAGAACATGAATAATGTGTGTCCCTCTCTCTCTGACTGGATATGCCCCTGTTTACACATGTCACTATTATTTCCTTTTAGTATTATAATACATCCTCTGGTTAATTTCATTACCTTATATCAACATTTACGAATA
>JAULBS010140279.1:0-27481 GCA_032355785.1 Symmetromphalus regularis | reverse complement strand
GTGTGTGTGTGTGTGTGTGTGTGTGTGTGTGTGTGTGTGTGTGTGTGTGTGTGTGTGTGTGTGTGTGTGTGTTTGCACCTCATCTAAAATATAATACATATAAAAGAAAACCTATTTATAAACTGACTTAAGAAAAGTCCTTCTCAGACATCCTTCCACCGCCCCGCTATTCAGGTTAAAACGTATATATATACAGTATATATATATTGTGTTTTTAAGTCTTCCGCCGTCAATGAATTAAACTTAATCTTAATTAGGCTACTTCAAAGACACCGCCCGATTAAAACCATTAGAAGGCGTTCACACATTTTGTATAATAATTTTAATTATTTTAATGTAAAAATGCTATTTAATATTATTCTGCATATACACCGCTTTTATTTAGCGTGTATTCATTTTCTCATAATTATGTTCCCTTAAAAAAAATTTACGCAATAGTTTTACTCTAAATAAAATTAATCATACTAATAAATGACGGATCCGGAAAATCCAATTAGAGGGGATGCCTAAAGAATACTCGGATTCTTTAACGTTAAAAAAATAAATAAAATAATAATAATAAATAATAATTTTTTATCGTGAAATTTAGCGGAGGCAGGCCTCTGTGACCCTGCCTAGATCCGCCACTGCTAATAAAAATATTAATGTAATCGTTTACTGTTTTCAGCTGTACAGATGTGTTTGATACTAACCGTTATAAACAATGGATAATGTCTCTAAATGTTTATCATATTTAGGTGAACAAATATACAAATACAAATACGTCATTTGATGAAAAGAAAACAAGAAAACTTGAAAGATAACATGAAATGTAATTAGAAATTCCTAGTTTTTTAAATAATATAAATTTTGTTCGCTATATTTAATGCTTGACTTTCAAAAGAAATTTGTATAAAATAATAATGTTTTGTTGAAAGAATCATTCAAATATATAGCAAATGTGTGCATGAAATAACGTGGCCTTCGATAAATAATCAAATTTTATTCTGTCGTTCAACATTGTTGTACCGCATAAATAATGTACGCCACCGCATAACCATTACACGTATAACCAGTGTGATGAAAGAAAAGGAATTACTGTCCTTTCCCAGTACATTGCACAAATATAAACCCAGCTTTGTAACAGACAAATTCATTTTTTGGCATAATTTGTATAAAATAACTGTATAATGTTTAGAAACGGCCAGTAATGTTTATAAAACGTGCACGTTTATAGAAAATGACATATGAAACTGACAGCATCACAATTGCAATTGTACCTAAAAAAAATGCATGTGTTAATTACCTAACTTTTAATTGACATAAACTGCCATCACGTGTGCATTTGAGCGCCAATCAGCACGTGCGATGTTGTGTTGATTTCAATAAGTGTAACAACAGCCAATCAATTACAAAGGAGGATACGGAAATATGTCAACGCGCCTCTACGTTTTGTTTAACATTGGCAGCAATGTGCATTAATTGACGAACACTATTTTGAAATTGTTACGAAAAAATATTCTTGTATTTATATTATTAATCGACTCGAGCCTAGGTGGGAAGTAATATAATAAAGATTTAACTCTACCATTTTGTCTTTTAATGTTGTTTTTGTTGTTTTTTTAAATTATTTTTTTATATTTTTATTTATTAATTTATTTACTTACTAACTTACTTACATAATTATATATAAAATGAAAATCACATAGGTGAATATAACAAGGTGACCACATATTTAGTATTCAGAAAGCCAGAGGCTTTTTTAGATGTAGCAATAGCGAATCTGGGAGGGGCCCTTTTGTTCCGTACCACCACCCCCACCCCCTTAAATTTGCGATTTAAATAACATTAAACAATTTTATTATTATTATTATTTAACGTTAAGGAATCCGATGATTCTTTAAACACACTCCTCAAATGGATTTTCTTGATCCGCCACTGAGTAAATTTCCCTGAGTTGATAAATTTACAAATGAAATTGTAAATTTAACTAATTAAATGTTGAGAATTTTGTTTTCCTATTTTTAATTTTAGCTTTTATTTATTATTTTAAAATAAATTAGCAATTATTTGAGTATTCAGATTTTCTAGATTAATGGGCATCTCATAACAAACCAAAAAGTACTAATAATAATAATAAATAAATATATAATAATACTTCATTAGTAAAATAACCAATTTGTAATAATATTAATATATTAAAGTAAATTTCAACTGTTATGTAACAGTAAAAGAGCTATATATTTAATGAAAATGAGTTATTAAAGAGGGAATTTTAAGATCAAAAAGATAAATAAATAATAATACTTCATTCGTAAAATAACCAACTTGTAATAATATTAATATATTAAAGTAAATTTCAACTGTTATGTAATAGCAAAAGAGCCATATATTTTTTTGAAAATGAATTATTAAAGAGGGAAATTTAAGATTTAAAACAACAAAATGAATTATAATGTTTATCTTTATAAAAAAGGAGTAGGAATTTACTTTAATAACTGCTCATTGTTTATAATTTAGATTATTTTTATAATAAACGGAGGCATGTGAATTAGAACTTGATATTTCAATCTATCTTAAAATTGATTCGAATAACAATAATTACAAATTTAAAATATATTTTTTTGTATGTACGAAATGAGACATATTTTGTAAAATTTATTTTTAAAATGTGTCCTATCCAACACTCTTGATTAGTTAATCTATCATAAACAAATGTCTAAATAACGGAAATATTATCAGTTACAGCATAGATTTTTACAGAAATATTTAGAAACGTCAGCATATTATTGACAAAACTGTGAAACGCGAACAAATTGCAGAGAATAATAAAATGAATTTAAGCGTGAAACAGTAGTGAATAGCAAGTGAAAAACATCGTGTTGACATTTCTAGTTAATAGCGATTACTACTATTTTTCTTTCCTCTTATTAATCGTTTCAATGAAACTTTTAACGAAACAGACAAATTCAGTAACACTTCGCTTGAACGAACAACCTTGAGAAAAACAGACTGGGCGTAAAAATAGGGCGGAGCCATGTTCAAAAGCCTACTCCGCAAAGCGCGTTCATTGGTCAGCCATTGGCGATTATTGGCAGTACTTACATGTATTGATACAAATGGATACATTTTTAAATTAACACTAAGTAGCGTTATATGATAGCCAATGGAAGCGGAGAATGCTTTACAGGTGTGTTAATAACTCTGCGGGGGATATATACCAAACCACCCACTGCAAAAACATTTATCTTACAACTTGAACCAAGAAATGCTGGTAATTTCATCATTGGAGGCTTTCAATTGTTTTGTTTATTTCTGTACTAAAGTTTAAAGGAATATAGCAGAAACGTTTACAACAAACTCGAAAGATTTACATTTCTGGACTAAATTATATTTTTTTCATGACAATGATTATGGACAGAGTTTCTGCAAATTTGCTTCTTGACGGAAATCGGATGATGGACAAGTCATCGTGCATGATGGCGGTATCTCACCTCATTCAACAAACGGCGCCACTTCCGGACCAAACAGGACATACTTCCGGTGTCATGGAAGCTGGTTTGGGACAAAATATCGACAACAAACAAATGGATCGTTTAGAACTGTCTCACACGCCGACAGGATCGCTTTTATCCGACGATGATGACGATGATGATGACGACGATGAATCCAATAATTTCTCCGGAACGTCAACGTTATCTCAACAAAATCGCCGCTTCGCCGACGTCAAACCGCCATATTCCTACATAGCTCTCATTACCATGGCGATAGAGAGTTCCAGTTCCGGGATGATGACGTTGAACGAAATATACCAATTCATTATGGATCGTTTTCCGTATTTCAAAGAAAATCAACAACGCTGGCAGAACTCTATTCGACACAACCTCTCTCTAAATGACTGCTTTGTCAAGGTTCCTAGGGCTCCTGGTAGACCCGGCAAGGGGAACTACTGGGCTTTACACCCAGGGTGCGGAGATATGTTTGGAAATGGAAGTTTCCTTCGACGTGCTAAAAGATTCAAACTTCAGAAGTTCCGCCGTGATAGCTCTGCAACCATTCAACACGTGAGTTCTTTTGGACATTTCAGTTTGTACGGGTCTCCTCCGGGTTACAAGGGTTACCCTAGTCTTAACCCTTTGGGACTAGGAGCGTTGGCACAAGGTCTTCCTCAGCATCAGCAGTACGCACTTTCAGCCAAACCTGAGCCCTGGAACGTACCAGCTACGGCGGTGGGGTACGCAGGATACTACAACGCCAACAACATCAACAGTTCTTTAACAGGTTCACCTCTTGGAACATCGCCCTTAGGTAGTTCACCACTAAACAGTTCCTACCTTCCCATAAGCCAAGTGCCTTCTATGACGTCACCTAACCCAGCGTTGTCCAGTTTTCCATCGTCTCTAGGGCAACCATCGTATTCCTGTTCCCAGTATTCCTCACATCCGCAGTTCCGGTTATAAACTATGTACACAGTTACGAAACATGTTACGCATAACTGTTGCGTAGTGTTTTAAAACATGTTTATAGAAATCAGAATTTTTGACAGTGATATGAAGATGAAAAACAGTTGAATTCTATTACTACGCAAGATGTCAAGGTATTTTATTTATATAAGTGCTTGTAGAAAATCTAGAATTTTATTGATTGTATATATGTGTACATTTATATGTTTTTTAAACATTATTACTTGACTGCAACCAATTCTTGAACTATGCAAAAGGGAATTATTCCCGTCCGTGTGCACATATAATGCAAATGTTTATAGTGGCGGATCCAGGCGTGGACCCCCTAAATTTTGAGATTTAAATATTGTTTTTCCATTAGAGGAAGTTGGCGGCCTTCGACATGATATTATTGGAACCCTCTAAATAGATTTTCTGGATGCGCCACTGATGTAAATACCCAGTAGTCTGACACAAGTTGAAAAAACAAAGACGCCTATTTAGAAGACGTAGCATATTTTAAGATGTATAATAATATTTTCATTACATTTAATTGTTTTTTATGCATTTGTTACACAGATTCAATATACACGTGAATGACTATATGAAAAGACTAAAGTATAATATTTATGCATCTCCACATGTATTTAAAAAAAGAGAAAAAAGTGGAAATCATCTGTTGATTTTTTTTAAATTTATAAACAATTTGTATTAAGTGTGTTTATTGGAAGATGTCAGTAAAAATACAAACATTTTTAGACGTGTATATTACAAATGTTATATTTTCTACATATACATGTAGTTGTATTTATGCAGTTCGTACCTATTTCAATTATGTAAATATGATTTGCTCAATTTTTAATCATGATTATAGTGTGTGTATATATACAGAATGTGTTATGAAAGTTTAATATGGTTATTAAAAACAGTATTGAATGCTCAATGTTTATTGTGCAATAAAACATTAGAACATTAGATGGATTTGGGTTATTTATTTTATTTTTAACTTATTGTCAAACTTATATCCAATTATGATTCAAGAACGTGTCTCTGGGCGACAATGCAGCTACCGACACCGAATATATATTTTTGTGTGTTTCACAATGAAAGAAGAAACATAAAATTATTTTTAATAAACAAGGAATATTTTGTGTGTACTTTCCCACAAAAAGAAAAAACTGAAAAAACCGCAAAGCACAGTTTTCACTTGATCACATACTGGTTTGGTTATTTACTTTGCTGTGGGTTTATAAGAAACATCAGAAAGTCAACATCAATTTCTTACTTTGATCTTTATATAGTGATTCCAAACAAACTAGTTTATTTTCCCTTTACTACCAGAAATAAGCATCTTATAAGCGTTCTAGTAATAATTTTTTTTATATTAATTTATAAATATTACGTGATTAATTATTTGAAATATTTTTAATAATACATATTATATAATTAAAAATATAGTGATATCAGTTATTAAATTTTTAATAGCAATAAAGAATTTAAAATATTGTATGTATTAAAATATGAATATATCAAAGATTAAAACAACAATAAAATTAATTAATTTAAAAAAAAAAGTAATTAATAAATAAAAACCTCAGTAGTAAAAAAATATGAATATCAGTTTATATTTTCACTGTGACTGTTATACATTTATATTTTCACTGTGAGTTATGTGACATATTTTAGAGTGAAAATATTACTTTTCACTGAATATCACTTTTATGGTTTGTGTATATCTATATATTTCACTGCTATGTATATAATAATAATAAATAATATATAAAACGTGGAATATTTATTGCACCCTGAAAATGTTATAAGCGCGTTTTTTAAATTTTTTTATAAGGCAAAATGAATTTGTTAGATTTGGAAACAATTTGAAAAGTTACAGGTTGTCTTAAACAATGGATATATTATGTGTCTGGATGTTAAAGTATGGTTAAAAACTAAGAATGAGTCAAAGAAATATTTGTAGTTTAAATATCTTTGTAAGAAGTCAGAAAGACGTTTTCACATGGCGCTGGAACGATTGTGACACAGGGGCGGCGGACAAACGATGTTGAGGGCAACGAATATGCTAGAGGGTCCGGCGGGAAGGCTTCCCCAGGAAAATGTTGAAATGTGTATAGGCCTAATGGCTTCTGGACATATTATTGGGGCTATGTTTCATTCGTTTGCTCACAGATATTTCAGATTATTATAAAGATTCAATATGTTTTCAGTTTATATTTGCAATAATCTAAAATTTTGGTTAAACTAACTAATGTTAAATAGCTCTGTACCAGTAGATCTAAAAATTATTTTAAAATATTTTATTACCTTATTTAAGGATTTTTCGAAATAAAAATAAAAGTTTCTCTCTTTCTTTCTTTAATTCGTTCATTCATTTATTTATTTTGCTGATATTATGAAAATAATTATAAAAAAGTGGGTTCGGGGGGTATAAAATTACTATTAATTACACGTACATGATGACGCTGTTTCTCTATCACGGTATATATTGTTTTTACACTGTAGATCTGCTTTTGAATTTCTTTTATGTTTCTTTTGTATTGCAATATCAGATAGAAACAAAATTACCCATAAAGCAGAATTTCATTTCTATAATTTAATTTTCATTGTTTTTAGGGCGGCAAATGTGTAAACCATGTAATAAATTATAAAAGGCATTAGCAACAGGCGGGATTCAAAAGCCCTTAGCAACAGGCGGGAATCAGAAGCCCTTAGCAACAGATGTAATTTAGAAGCCCTTAGCAACAGGCGGGACTCAAAAGCCCTTAGCAACAGGCGGTATTCAAAAGCCCTTAGTTCCAGGCGGGTTTCAAAAGCCCTTAGTACCAGTCGGGTTTCAAAAAGCTTCAGCAACATACACAGATATACAATATACTTATTTTGTCAGAGACTTTTGGTGGTTTTTTTTTTTTCTTCTTCTGTTTTTGTTTATCGACACCGCTAGAGCACATTGATCCATTAACCATCGTCTATTGGATCTCAAGCAGTTGGTAATTTTGACATACTCAAGTGTGACAGGTTTTGAACCACTGTCTTCAGCTTGATAGTCCAATGTTCAACCACTGAACCACAAAGGCTCACATTTTGTCAGAGACCGTTAAGTGCAATATCGTAGGTAAGTGTTAAGAACATGTGACACAGGTGACCGCTGGATCGTGTTAAGAGTTTTATGAATGTAATGATTAATTTAACTGTATCCTGTTTGTACAACAATCCTGTAGACCGCAGTCTTTCTTACCTTTGTTTCCCACCTACTTGCCGGACACAAACACTACCGTTGTTACCGTCGCAAGGTCCACCTCGCGTGCGTCACATTCCAAACATACCGAGTGACCTGACGATGTCGTAACTCCGCTATCAGTCTCAAGCCCATTCAGTGGCAAATCCGGGGGAGGGTGGGGGGCAAAGAATCATCGGATTCTTTAAAGTCAATTTTTTTTTTAATTGCTTTGTTTTTCAATTATATTTTTTTTTTTAATCGCCAATTTTAGGAGGGGTTAGGGCCCCTGGGGCCCTCGCCTAGATCCACCACTGTCATTCTACATTTCAAAGACAGCAGGAACGGTCAGAGTAATTTTGGAATGGGTCCCAAAATATAAAGATTTTTAATATTGGTGAGGGGTACCAAAGTTAATTACGACCAAATTGTAATAGGAATAAATATAAATTTGTCTCAAGGTGGTGTCAGGAAACACCCCCCCCCCCTTCTGCTTCCCCCACCCACACACAACCTCTCTATTATGCCTATTGATAGGTGCTCATAAATAAACTCACAGTTAAGCTTAAGCATACATACAGACAGGAAGGATGCTATGAAATCTGTATGTTAAAAATGTCTATAATGTTCATCACATTTCAATGATAGTATCATGTTTGAAGTCAATTACAATTTGATATGTGAACAGGACGGTCCAGCTTTTTGTTTTATTTTATATTTAAATTTGTTTTGTTGTTGTTCGGCGATATCATTTGGACACATTGATTTATTAATAATCGACTATTGGTTGTCATTGTCAGCCTCATTGGTTGTCATTGTCATTGTGAAAAGGTCGGTCGTCGGATCGATCCTTCTTAGTGGATACATTTGCTGTTTGGGTTATTTTCCGTTCCAACCAGTTGTCCACAACTGGTTAATCAGCTGTGGTATGTGCTGTCCTGTCTGTGGGTAGGTGCATATAAGAGATCCCTTGCTGCTTATCGGAAGGAGTAGCCTATGTGGCAGCAGTGGGTTTCCTCTGAAGAAATATGTCAGAATGACCATATGTATGACGTCCAGTAGCAGATGATCAGATAAAAATCAATGTGCTCTAGAGGCGTCGTTAAATAAAACAAACTTTACTTTTTTTCAATAGCTTATGATTAATAGATCAATGTTATCTAGTGGTGTCGTTAAACAAACAGAATAAAACGATAAAAAATTTGTTGTCAAACATTTGGTAATTTCGACAGTTTGTCCATATAAGCCAGTCTCCACTATCTTCATTTTGAGAGCCCGATGTCCTACCATTGGACCACTGGACACAGGACAGCGATGCTACCAGGTTCTCAATAAAGATCAACATAAAACATTTAATGCTTCTTAAATTATAATATAATTATAACATTTTTCAGTAACATATTTTCAAACAGACTCTGCGTAAATCTTCGCATACGCCTTTTAAAGAACTACCTCAGAGTGTTTGTTAGGGGTGCAACGATACGGTCAAAACCGTATTGCGATATATTGCGATACAGTAAACCCATATTGCAATACAATTTGATTAATTACCAAGATGTAATAAAGTCATATTTTGATACTATCATACTAACTACTAAACATATCTCATAGTCCAGTAAAGTTAGCCAAAATATGGGTGAACCTAGAACAAATTGCAATAGAAAGTTGTTTTGGTTTATATTACTAATTCTGATCATCACATAAAAAGTCTCCACTTTTCTGATCATCACATAAAAAGTCTCCACTTTTCTGATCATCACATAAAAAGTCTCTACTTTTCTGACCCCGGGACAGTAGTTAATTTGCATAAATCCAATCTGTACCAACTACTGATGAAAAAAGAGAATATATAGATACAATATATTTTTTGATTATGTTTAACTTTTATTTTTGTAACGTACTGTCAAAATCATAGGCTTTATACGAATTTGAAGGCTAATCACGATAATCATTAAGAAGATATATCGCGATACACGAAACCATATCGCTGTATGTATTGCCTTCGGCACGTATCGCAATATACCGATATAGCGTTTCACGCATAATGTTTGTACAAAAATTGTAAGTCATTTGTCAGTAGCACGCTCCAGCCAACGTGAATAATGTAAATATATTGAAGATTTCCTCCAGGCTATTTCTGTCAGGAAGATCATTTCATTTGCGTTAATACTCTTTTAAAATATACATACTATTTAAATAGCGTGGGTGGTGCAGTTACAAAACTGAATCTCTTATTAGTTTAACTGTAGCTTTTTTAATATAAACTAATTTCTGCGCTTTTTAATTTTGTTTATGTTGGGAATGTAACTGGGTGCTCTCTCTCCATCTTCCTCCCCTCTCCAACCCTTGAAATTAATCGCGGAGTTTTTCTTTCTCCGTGGGACTTTTTTTTTCAAGATGTATTTTTTTCTTATTAAAAATAAAGTATACTTTACGCTAAAATTGCCGTGAAACTATTTCTCCACAGCATTTATTTTCCCGTGGTCATTTTCTTAATTTCAGGGGTTGCCTCCAATAACCTAGTCTATTTCTCTTTCTCCCTCTCCATTCTCTTTCTCCCTCTCCCATTTTTCTCTCCCTCACTCTCCCTCTCTGTCCGTCGATCTCTCTCTCTCTCTATCTTTTTCTCTGAGCAGAGTAACGAACTGAGACAGGATTGCCAACATTAAACATGTACCTTATATTAGACGTCTATGTTGGAGTAAAATAACAACACACATGAATGATTCAAACATTTTATTTTACTGAATAAAGCATTTCAATAAAATAAACCACGTTGTCATGTTCCTGCAAATTTCGCGTACACAGTAACAAATATTTTTACTAGTGTTCCACAGAACCAAACATTTTTTGTTGTCATGTGAAATAAATAATTTAAAAACAATGTGAATGTTGTGGCGAGTTTCGGCTAATTACAGTCATCAAACAGCGAACATCGGATTAAAAGATTTATATTTACACACAAAATAAATAAGGTTGTTTATTGCTAAATTTTGTCAAACATTAAAAAGGTATGATGCGCAAATTAAAGATGGAGTTAACAGAATAATTAAATTCCCAGTAACATGAATTCAGTTCAAGGCATGTCGTGTGCGTTGCTGGTGACGTCATTATGTATGACAATATATACTGAATGTAATCCAGTGTAATTTCACAAAAATATTGATTGCAGGTAGCATATGGGGTCATCTACTTTTTCCCATCGTTTTTTACGATAACAAAACGTATGTTGCGAGGGGGGAGGGAGGTAGGGGGGTTAAAGGGATATGTACACTTTTCAAAAATAAAACAAAAAATGACAATAATATTTCAGAATCATAATTTTTTTGCTTTTCAGTTTGTACACTTTTGTTGGGGAGGAAGGGGGTCCGGAAAAAGAGTGTTTTGTACGCTCGTGAAAATGATGAAAAAAATGGATGACACCTAACGGACATGCTCACCTTTATTGATGTTGACTCAGTAATTGTAGGTTTATTCAAACAAACATTTTTTCTTCTTTATTTTTCATTGTTTTTTAATTTATTTATAATAATTAAAACCAGACGAAAAAATATCCATAGTCCTCAACCCAACCTTAATTAGATAAAATTATAAAAATTATTTTATTTTAATAATAAATATAAAATAATAATAATTATGCCAATATTGATTCCAATTCATGCAGTTCTTATAATTTTCAAAAAAAGAAGTGAAAACGAGCAATTTTTAATGTTCTTAAATTTGTGTTTTAATGAGAAACACAGTAATCTGTACTGACACAGATAAGCATACTACATGAAATTCTTGAAGAAACAGTTCGATCACAATAAAACCTCATTAAATTTCAACAAATTCGAGTTCCAAATTTAATAATAGCACCTTTGAATTTCAGATCTACTCTTACTAATGAAAGAAATAATTCATTTATTTATTTCAAGTCAAATACAAGTGTTTAACAAAACTTTATGAAATAATTTTAAATAATATTCCAATATCTTAACATTTTAATGATTGTTTTAATGTCAATAAAAAAAAGAAAGGTTTAGACAAAAAGATTTAAGTCATATAATTGTACGACTCAAAAATATTAAGTGTTAAATAAAATATAAGTATGAATTAATTAGAAAATCTTCAGACCACACATTAAACATAAATACATTATTAATACAATGTTTTCGTATGAAATCACCTTTACAATTCAAGGCAATTATTCCATGTTTTATGAATACTTTTATACTAGAGGCACTTGTAATGCCATATTCATACATGTACTACAATTGTGTTACTCTTCAAATATTTTCTTCTTTAATACATTATATTATAGAGTATAAAATTAGCTCTTTTTTCAAATGACTGTGATAAATATGGCCTAACTTAAAATGTAGCCAGCCTAATGAGCAGTTATTCAAATTTTATTAAGTTTTTCCAATGTTAACTTTATACTTAAAATTATAGTGGGTATGTCATGAGTTTTTCCCACGTTAACTTTATACCTGAACATTTTATAGTCTGTATTTCGTGAGTTTTTTTCCATGTTAGCTTTATATCTTTAATTAGTTTGTACGTCATGAGTTTTTCCCACGTTAACTTTATACCTTTAATTACAGTCTGTATGTCATGAGTTTTTCCCACGTTAACTTTATACCTTTAATTATAGTCTGTATGTCATGAGTTTTTCCCACGTTAACTTTATACCTTTAATTATAGTCTGTACTTCGTGAGGTTTTCGCAACGGCATGTTAGCTTTATACATTTAATTATAGTGTGTACTACACGATTTTATTTCATCTATTGACATGTTTTCCCCATAATAACCAAGTAACATTCTATAATTATATATTAGTATCAGAACACATAGATTAAGGTAGAGATTGGACTAAAAATGCCAAAAGGGTAAACACGGTAGTTAAAAAAAACAAATAATAACATTAAATAAAAAAGATTTCTGAATATTTCAAAACTTAAGCTCCTGTAGTAAGGAAGTACAATAATTATACAGAATTAAAACAGTCTATGATATCATTGAATATATGCCATACTTTTGCTTGGGTTGAGAAAATGGTGTCTTATATTGTACAGTTTTACATCATACTGTCATGTGAAAGCAGCTTATCATATATCTCCACTGTAAAAATTTGGAGCCAAATTTACGAAGCATATTTTTCTCTTAGAAGTATGCAACTACAAACATTTACAATGCTTAAACATCCGCATTTATGAAAAAAACTAGCTTTGTAAATTTGACCCTTGTTCTTCAAATGTTTTGGAGTTTATACTGGTAAATGTAATAAATTATCACATCAGACTGAGCTGACAATAACAATTTAATCAAAAAGTGCATAACAGACTGAGTCTCTAATAAGCATCTACATCTACTGAATGTGTATATCTACCATACTCACAAGCTGTAAGGCTTTGACTACAGTTTCTATCTTAAATCATTATGAACAGCTAAAGTGACTTCTCGCTATTATATATTGACTACTGTGTTTATAGTAGCATTTTGATTTTAAATCTGCCAAAATTATTCATAAACACCTGGCTAAGGCTAAGGCCAAACCCAAGAAATACGACAATGTAAATATCCACAATGGGTAAATTATCAAAACAGACTGATCTGCTACCACCCAGAAAAAACACAATGCATTTTACATAAACTGTGTTTTTGTTTACCAAAAGCAGTGAGTTTCTTGATATGACTAGGTGTCAAAAATAATAATGTCTGACATTAATAAATCAATATGCTCAATTAGGTTCGTTAAAAAACACGCAAAAATCTTTCTTTCTTTTTTTTTTTTACAAATGTCACGTTTGATTATCAGCTACATATGACACATTAATGTAGTATGACTTCAATACACACAAGAGCAAATACCATCCTAAAGACAAGCCCGTAGCCAGGGGGTTCGTAGAGTTCGAACGAACCCCTCTTTTTCTGAAGCGCCCTTTAAACTAGAAAAGTTATTTGGTTTTGGTTGACATGGCCTATGAAATCAATTAAATAAGGCCTGTAACTGTAAAAAAAATTTGGGGATTCAAGGTGACTTTGCCCCATTAACCTCCACCAGGAGCTTTGGCCCTGGACCCTAATGGGAGCCCAGGCAGCCCCCAGCCAAATGTTACTCGCTACACTCGCAAGTGCCCTTTTAATACCAAAAAGAACCTCTCTTCATAAATCCTGGCTACAGGCTTGAAAGACTTCCATATATGAAGTCCTGTGTGCAAGAACCTGTTAACTCACGTCGCGGCCATTTTGCTAAAATAAGGATTTTGTGATGGGTTAACAGATTTTTTTTAAACATTGAAAATATAATGATATAGGTAGCTTATAGTAATAACTATATGTGTTACTGGGTTCTTGCTCTCAACAAAACTGAAATTATTGAAAAATTATTTTTATGCTTTTTTATATTTTTTTGTATTGCTTTAATATGAGTGTCATTATGAAGGTAGCGTTTGTTTTAATACATTCAGTGTGGTTTAGCGGGTATAAAGGTACCAATGTTAAAATGTCAAAAATGTGGATTACCGGGTTAATGCTTGCATGTCTTCTTATAAGAAATATGTAAAGTTCAGAAACCAATCAAAAGTATTGCTGTATTAATCCCACAACTCAAGTCAAACATTTTCTAATTCTCTGCAATGCAAATAATTTTGATTGAAATATAACTAATTAGTTGCATAGAAAACATTCCATCAAGGAAACTAATTATTTGATTGCTTAATATAAAACTTAGATAATCTGTAATAAACCATTTCAAAAGTGAAATGTAAAATATTTTCTTCACTTTTAACAGCCAACAACTGGTAGAAAAATAATTTAGCCTGTAACAACTTATTGTTTTCTCCATTCTGAACTATCATATTACTAAGGCCAGAGTTTTTTTATTTTTAGTTTCTCAAGCACAGGCCCCACCCCCCCCAAAAAAAAATAGGGTAGGAGAGTGGGGGGAAAAAGTTACAAAATATCTTGAGACGGGAAAATAAAATTTGGTATAAAATTAATTTTAGCAGTTTTACTTATTTAACTGGTCATATGCCTGCATACTTCTATATTTACCCTCTATGAGAAGCAATTATTCAACTTCAAAGTGTAAATTTAATGTTTTTCTTTAAACAATGGTGCAGGTTTTTTTTTCTACTTTTTTTCTTTTCTAGCCTCATATCAGGTCAGTTGGTAGGAATAAAATAAGTGTGAATTTTCAATTTTAATTCTATTTTAATTTAGCAAAATGTAGGGTCGGTGGGTTCATGAAACGAATAATAAAAAAACTCTGGCCTTACTAATATCAATCAACAAGTCAGTATCTAATTAACAACTCAACACACTATATATATATATCTACAGAAATCTCATTAACATATTATTCAACAGCCTATTGATATCAAGACAAAAATTATTATTCAATGAATATTCATAAGCTAGTACTTCTGTGACCAGGTATGTCCTATTTAAACCATATAGAGGGTCGACTGCAAAAAACAGTTTATGTCCAAAATGGTACTTTTGAGAAGAAAAAAAAGTGTCATTAAAAATCAGAATGCTTTTATAATTCACCGATTCTTTTTTATATATGACTTGTCCAAGACCTTTGATGCTGTGCTGATTCTAAGTTTGCCAACATTTCCAAAATGGACATAACTGTTTCTGCAGTCAGCCATCTATTTATTGTTATTTTCAAAAGGTGATTGCCATTAAACCTGATGGTCAGTCAGTGTGGTGAAGTGTCAATAATAAAAAAAAAATTCCTGCCTTACAAACATGAAGTGATTAAACATAATCAAGTAAATACTTCTTAAATAGTGTCAAGTGAACAAAACTGATATTTAAAATACCTCTTCAAATCAAATAGGATCATGAAAATGATAAAACTGGAAAATCCTCTTAGGAAGCAACATGGAGATGTTTTAACGGAATAATACTTGGCCAGTAGTCCCCCTTTGTGAATAACACTTGGCCAGTGGTCTCCCTTTGTGAATAACACTTGACCAGTAGTCTCCCTTTGTGAATAACACTTGGCCAGTGGTCTCCCTTTGTGAATAACACTTGACCAGTAGTCTCCTTTTGTGAATAATAGTTGGCCAATAGTCTCCCTTTGTACTGTTATGATTCCAGAAATTTTAAAACAAAATATATCTGGAATTCACTTCAAATTAAATTTTAAAAATAATATACACATATGGAGCTAAAAATTACAAAAAGTGTATCTCTGGACTGTAACTTACTTCTTTGGCATCTCCGAAAATTAAGGGTTCTATTCCAAACTGTGGCTGTATATGCAGAATCTACATGAGTACAGGTAGTCCAAGCACTTAGATTTTGGGCAATGCATTATTTTCATCTGTTGTTTTCATAGCATAGCACTTAAACTTCGGCCAATGCATTATTTTCATCTGTTTTTCTCATAGCATAGCCCTTAGACTTTGGTAACAATGCGTAATTTTCATCAGTTTTTCTCATAGCATAGCCCTTAGACTTCGGTAACAATGCGTTATTTTCATCAGTTTTTCTCATAGCATAGCCCTTAGACTTCGGTAACAATGCATTATTTTCATCTGTATTTCTCATAGCATAGCCCGATGAGAAAAACAGATGAAAATAACGCTTTGTCCAAAGTCCAAGGGCTATGCTATGGAAAAAACCAGATGAAAATAATGCATTGGGCGAACTCTTTGGGCTATGCTATGAAAAAACCCAGATGAAAATAATGCATTGGCCGAACTCTTTGGGCTATGCTATGAAAAAACCAGATGAAAATAATGCATTGCCCAAAGTCCAAGGGCTATGCTATAAAAAACCCAGATGAAAATAATGCATTGGCCGAACTCTTTGGGCTTTGCTATAAAAAAAACAGATGAAAATAACGCATTGCCCAAAGTCCAAGGGGTATGCTATGAAAAAAACAGATGAAAATAATGCATTGGCCAAACTCTTTGTGGCTATGCTATGAAAAAAACAGATGAAAATAACGCGTTGGCCGAACTCTAAGTGCTTGGACTAGAGTACAGGTAGTATTTGTATCAAAAGAAACCTCTGGCTTGTGAAGACTATATTATAATAAACAAGATAAAACAGTTTGAAATTTTACAATTCCTCACAACAAACAAGTTATATTACAGACATCAAAACAGTTTGCATATATACATAGAAAAAATACACACACAATATCTTTGGGGACGTCTTGCATGCTTTAACATAGGTGCACAAAACATGTTAAACATAGATGATTAACATTTATACTCAAGCATAAATGAAGTACAGAATGTTTTGATTTAAACATCAAAATCACATATCTGGTTTAGCACCTACAAGGAATTACATACTAGTAATATTCTATAAATCTAAAATAACTATTGTTCATGCTTGTCGATGGTAAATTATTACTAGTATATTTACATGTTTACTGTTACAAATGTGTTGGGTTGGTGGGTAATATTTATCATTTAATAATGTGGAAAATTAACTACATTTAAAAACAAAAAAGTACAAAAGAACAATAAAGTTTCCATTGCATTCAAAATGACGCTATTACAAACCTAGATAGTTGCTATTAGTAACTGAACATGTGACTCAGCCATATAGACATTTCAAAAATTGAGACTGTTTTAATATTTGCTTATGTGAAAAGATTAAAACACGCACAAATGATGTACACAAAACTAATTAATAATTTTCAATAATTAATTTTAAAAACAACAAACAATAATTTGACAACACACGAATTTAACATTTGGGTCTGTAGGGCTTTGCAATGGAAATATTTTATTCTGAAGAAATATTTTATTATGAAGTGTTAGAGATGGGTTAAGTTTAAACCATGTTGTCTATTCTATCCCAGTTCTGATATAAAACTTAATTTGTCTACTGTCTAACTTTATTCTAGTATAACTCTGTTTATCTGTTATAACAAAGTTGTTGAAATTCTGATATTCTGACCTGGTTCTCATTTATCAAGAAACATCATTAAAATAAAAAATTAGTTCGTATGATTTTAACTTATATTTCAACAAAATACCTAAACCAAAGGTCTAAAGACTGATAAATATGATTTAATGTTTTGTTGAAACTTAAGTAAAAATCATAGAAAGTAATTCTGACTTAAGTTCCTTTATAAATATGGCCCCTGCTGTGAACAGAAAACATCACCTTTGGCAGATATTTTTATAGCCTTCTGGACAGTCTGACTGAAATTTCAGCATTTTCAACCCCTGTTCAGTAAATTTATTATCTTACTAGTTTAGTGGAATGCTGTGGAAGTTAACAATTGTGTGGTGCATAGCAACACCTACTTTGAAAAACACTGACATATAGCACTTTTGTAAAACATGGGAACAAACACGTCAACATGAAGTACATATCACAAATCACAATCTATCACAACTTTCATTTTGTCACACCAAGGCCAAATAGTGAAAAAATGTTTTAATAATAATAAAAAATTATAATAAATAATAATTTTATAAAAAATTGGATAATGAATGTTTTTGAAAGATTTTGTGACTGACATCTGGCAATCATACAAAAAAAAGCACAATTCACTTGGTGGAACATAATATAAATTTTACACACATCTGTTAAACAAGTATTGAAATCAGACAAATGAAAAAAGTGTTTTGGTGAAATTAACCACAACTTAGATGACATCACCCCTGTGGATATATTGAGGTATTTTTTTGTTCCAGTCAGTGACCAATCCATAACTGGTATGTCAAGCCTGTTAAAACTACCTGAACAACAGTCTTGTTCGTGTGTCACTTACACGTGTCGACTTTTCATAGAACACATTTTTTGTTCTCGCTAAAATGAGGACATAACAGCATATTTGTGAATATGTTAAGCCAAATGAAATGGGTTCCCTAAAACACCTTTGATATAACCCAACCCATTTACAGCTTATGCAAATTTTAAATTCTGACAGCCCTGTACATCATAAGCTATGATATATATTGTCCCATCTTTAAACTCATAACTGAATATTTAATTTTTCTTACTGCTACTTAGCATGAAGGCATTACATGTTGTGACCCCTCTTAGTGTTTTACCTAGCTTGTTTTAGCATGGCACCATGCTTCAATAATCTAGTGCCATCTTGCACCTGGTCAGTGCCATGCTGCCCTGAGATTAAATATACAATTTTTTCTGTAATTATTTTCCAAATGGCCTTTTTATAAGTCAGAAAATTGGAATTTGACATCTAATTATAAAGTAAAGTAAAGCTTGTTTTATTTAACGACGCCTGTAGAGCACTTTTTTTTTGTCTTTTCATCGGCTATTGGGCGTCTAACATATGGTCATTCTGAAATATTTATTTAAAGGAAATCCCCTGCCACCACATAGGCTACTCTGATAAGCAGCAAGGGGTCTTTTATATACACCATCCTACAGACAGGACAGCACATACGTTGGTGTTTGATTAACCAGTTGTGGACCACAGGCTGGAATGGAAAATAGCCCAAACTGTCTAATTAGAGGACCGCCGTCAAAACATATACATTATAAAGGGCAATCCAACACGCGTGTTAAAGCATGACAGTCTATAGCCAGCCAGTGTTATCTAACTTGTGAAAATCCTCACAGGTGGCAGTTAGCAGTAAAAACTAATTCTTTTAAAAGCATTTTACCTGGTGAATTCAATACATTTGTTACAACTGCCATTATCCAATTACTTAAAAACATTATTAAACTTAGTTTAATGCAGTTAAATTATTATTGTCTTATTTTTATTGTTAAAAAAATGCCAAATAATAAAAATGCCCCCAATATGCTTAGCCTATCATGCCTTTCCAAATTTCTAAGGAAAACACTACATCTAAAGACAGAGTTTACTGGATGAATATGTGTAATGTAAACACACTATATACATATGTACACTAATTATATCAAACACACTTAAATGGAAATACTAATCTCCAAGATCTTAAAAACAAACAAATCAATAAAATATTTTACAAGAATGAAGTGAAGTTTTATACAGCAGGTATGTACACATAAAGAATGTGGCATTTTAAAAACAAATTGTTTAGGGGGCGAGGGTGGAGAAGATGAATGAACCATAGCAATGTCTCAGAGTATGAACTTGAACCGGGTGTTTTTCTCTGGACTACGTGTACAACTGATTTGTCCGAGATAAAATATCCTCATAATCAATCAGGTAAACATTTATTGGCCCCAAAACTGTATGATATTCATAGATAAACCTCGTAAAGTTTTGGTATAACTCAGTGGCATTGGAATGAAATTCATATTGGGGAGTGGGGGTGGGGGGGCAGCTCCCGTTTCTGAACATCAGAATTTGCCAGTGAATAATTCAACGATGAATAAAAACATATTTATGCAGCCCTCGAAGCTCCAAAGCTTCTATAACTATTACATATTCCACAATGAGTGTAGGGTAAAAGGGTTAATTAATATTCTGATACAAATCTTTAACAGTATATTTAGGTTCATATATAAAACATTCACAGTAAATATTAACATACACACAGCATTACAAACAATACAAACATACATAAATAATTAAATAAATTACTGTCTGAACCACACAAACACTTTGGCATTAATTATTAAATCCCAGATAAGGACAAGGGACACAACTCGTGGACTGAAGGGACACAACTTGTGTAGAATAAATGCAAAACTGTGCAGATGAGATTCTGAAGTTCATTAACCTGTTAGATAAGAGAAAGTGCAGACAATTTTCTAGATGTTAGTTTATGAAATAAAAAAACAGTTTAAAAACATTGTGAGACATATCTGATGTGAGACATATCTGATGTGAGACATCTCTAGTGAGACATCTCCATGGTGAGAATCTCCAATGTGCGACATTCCACTGTGAGACATCTCTACTGTGAGACAACTGCACTGTGAGACATCTCTGCTGAAGCCTCTGTATGAGACATCTGCACGGTCAGACCTCTGCATTGCGAGACCTCTGCACTGCGAGCCATCTGCACTGCAAGATATCTGCACTGCGAGACCTCTCCATTGTAAGACATTCCACTGTGAGTCATTCCACTGTGAGACCTCTCCACTGTAAGACATTCCACTGTGAGACATCTGCACTGTGAGACATTCCACTGTGAGACCACTCCACTGTGAGACATCTGCACTGTGAGACATTCCACTGTGAGACCTCTCCACTTTAGTTCAGAGTATAGATTCATGTAACCAATATGTATTATGTGCCATCAGATTACCGTTATTTTCTATTTTTACTGAAATCACTGATCTCAACAAATACAGAAATACAAGTCAGATCTGTTTAATTAATATTTACAAAAACAAAAAACAAGATCTCGTAAAAAGAGACATGATCACAAGACAGCACAAAATCACTAGACTGATATATTCTCTGCAAATAGGACAGTTAGTTTTTAATAAACCGAGTGAGGCGAGGTGAAACAGTTTACTATCCTGAAAACCAATTAAGTCTTGGGAAGATGGTGAAATTAATGACTATTTAAAAAGTTAATATCTGTTAAAAACACATTAAAGACAACTGCAGTAATTAGTTTCAGATACACCAAACTCTGTGTTTTAAACATTGTAATGTTTAGGGGTCAGTAAATGGCAAGAGAAAAAATATCGGTAACTGTTCTGTAAAAATAGAAGATTAATTATCTATTTATAAAACCTTTTTTATCTTGTTCTTTTCAGTCAAAATTCAATAAAACACTAAACACATTATCACTAAGACCCTATTTCTCATTGACAATTCAACTCTGACGCACTGTTCAACCTTGACCAACAGTTCTACCTTGACCCATGGTTCAAACATGACCCAGAGTTCAACCATAACCCACAGTTCAACCTTGACACACAGTTCAACGTAACCTTGACCCATGGTTCAACCTGGACCCACAATTGAACCTTGACCCATTGATTAAGCTTGACCCACAGTTCAACCTTGACCCACAATTGAACCTTGACCCACAGTTCAACCTTGACCCACAGTTTAACCTTGACCCACAGTTTAACCTTGACCCATAGTTCAACCTTGACCCACAGTAGAACTCTGACCCACAGTTCAACATTGACCTACAGTTCAACCCTGACCTACAGTTCAACCTTGAGCAATGATTCAACCATGACCCACAATTCAACCTAACCTTGACCCACAGTTCAACCATGACCCACAGTTCAACCATGACCCACGGTTTAACCATGTCCTACTGTTCAACCATGACCCACAATTCAATCATGACCCACAGTTCAACCATGACCAATAGTTCAACCGTGACAGTTCAACTTTGACCCACAATTCAACCTCGATCTGCAATTTAACCCATTCTTTTAACACACATAAAAGCAGTTTGAATTAAGAATGAACCATCAACGAGAAATCAGATTTAAATGTGAGCCACACTCTGAAAAATATTATTCCAGCCTATTTCCCAAAATTATATGTATCACGTTTCTAATTTTACTAAAATGGCTAATCTTGCTGCAGTAAATGGGTAATTATACATTTGTAATTTAAAACAACCACAAAACAAACTATCCAATCAAAAGAAATGTCCTAAGTTAACAAACTGTTCCATGGTCAGTTCCATAGTTTGGGTAGTTTCATGGCTAGCTCCATAGTTAGCCACATTTTTTCTATAGTTAGCCACATTGTTCTAGAGTTAGCCACAATGTTCTAGAGTTAGCCACATTGTTCTACAGTTAGCCACAATGTTCCATAGTAAGCCAGCAATTCAATGGGTAGGGGAGAGACAGGTAAACTATAAAACTATGTGAATGTGTACAAGGTGCCGATATCCTGAACCAAGTGCCACCATTTTGAATCCTCTTATACTATAGTGGTCGACTGGTTCTCACTCATGGGGAGGCTTCAGGACTGAACTGGTCTGATAGACCATCACTGGCGACGTCTGGCATCTTGGACAGCGTGCGTTTCTTGAGCATTTCTGGCTGAAATCCGGGGTGTCGTCGGGCGTGTTTGTTGAGGTGGTCGCTACGCATAAACCGCTTGTCACACATCGGACAACAAAACTTCTTCTCACCTGCAAGAAATAAGACAGTGGTTAAGCTATCGGACCCGAGGCTGGTAGGTACTGGGATCAAATCTCAGTAAAGGCATGGGATTTTAATCTCAGTATTAGCTCCAACCCAGAATGAGTGCTCCACAAGGCTCAGTGGGTAGGTGTATACCACATACACTGTGGTCCACAACTGGTTTATCAAAGGCTGTGGGATTGGGCATATTTAAGATCCCTTGCTTCTTATCAATAAGAGTAGCCACATTAGTGTGGAGGCAACTACTCCAACTAACACTAACCACTGTCCCGAACAGACAGAACAAGAAGATGAGTTGTGTGCCCAGGACAGCGTGCTTGAACCTTACTTGGATATAAGCATGAAAATAAATACAACCAACCAATCAAGTGTATGTTTTATATTAAATAGCACTATAATGTGGGTTTGCTATTAAATAACACTAAGCTGTATGTTTCTATTAAATTACGCTATATTGTGTTTGCTATTAAATACCATTACATTGTGTGTTTGCTATTAAATAACATTATATTGTGTGTTTGCTATTAAATATCACTATATTGTGTGTTTGCTATTAAATTACATTATATTGTGTTTGCTATTAAATAACATTATATTGTGTTTCCTATTAAATACCATTATATTGTGTGTTTGCTATTAAATAACATTATATTGTGTTTGCTATTAAATAACATTATATTGTGTGTTTGCTATTAAATACCATTATATTGTGTGTTTGCTATTAAATAACACTGTATTGTGTTTTGTTTCTGCGTATCTTTACAGTAGGAGATGCAAACCGTTTTCTCTCTGACCTCTTTAAACTGTGTCTGCTACAGTTTATTGAGCAACACCCAAAACAAACTGATAACTGCTTACTTCACCATCTCTGCAAGCCACCAACGTAAGTGAAACAAAGCGCAGCTGCATATTGCCAGTTTCTTCTGACAATATCACACACTGATAACAGAAACGGTAGTTTCATAAAGCCAGCTTTGAATAGGCTATCCAACCATCAACCTTCACCAAGGGCAAAAGTCGCTTTCTGGAAGTGGGGGAGGTGGAACATACACATATCTCCTGGAATATACACCCATGACCTTCACTACAATTACTATAATTTTTCAATTACAAATGTAAATTTCATCATTAAAATATATTTAAAAATCAAGATTTAATGCATATAAATTTCGTTGGTGGGGGTGGGGGTTTTCTAAATCTTAATGCTCCATACATATAGGGAAATGTTCAAAATTGGAGAGACCTCTAACTCGGGAAATTTTGTGAAAACAGATCCAGAGGCCTGACATCTATATTTGATATACTGTATTTCTTATTATATATATAAGCTAAACTTACCTGTAGGAGATCTGTGTCCTGATATCAAAATCTGACATATGTTTTTAATTTATCCACTTAAGAGCATTTCTGATAATAGCATATTCCTGATATTTGCATAATATTCTGCAGCACAGAACTATTTCTATGCAAATCTGTAAAAAGATTGTCTTTTAATTGCATATGTTTTCTTTGCAATGTCTGGTTAATTGGATAAGAAAATGTATTAAGCCAATTTTTTATATCTTTTATTTCAAAAACAATGGCAAACCTTACCTTTTTATCAAATAATAACATAATGACCACAAAGTTAGAATAATCTTATGCTATTTTATCATGTGTTAAAGTATTCAGGTTACATGGTCAAAACATTCATTACTTATTGTATATTTCTGTACATTGATTTTATACCAATGTGCAGTATTAGTAATATAATTTTAAATTGGTATTTCTGATAAAGGAATAATCCTGTTAACTGCATAAATTATTTGTGCATCATGACTATCCAATTAACAGGATTAAATTTACCTATATTAGCTCTGTGTCCTGACATCTAAATCATACATATTTTTTAATTTAGTATATATGTAAGCTAAACTTACCTGTGTGAGTTCTGACGTGTCTTGCTAGTTCATCTGACCGAGCGAATCTCTTTTCACAGCTTGGCCACGTGCACGGAAATGGTCTCTCTCCTAGAAAATATTAACAATAATAATTAAAACATAGCATATCTAGTATTCAGATCACATACGTGGAAATTATCATTTACCTGGAAAACATTGACATTAATTTTTAGTGAGCCACATTGGTCCAGTGATATAACATCAGACTCTCAAGTGGATCAAAACCCATAAGAGGTTGCCTCACACTTGACTACAGGTCAAATTTCTAAATTTTTGACCTCCAATAGCCGATGATTAATAAATCAATGTGCTTTAGGGGTGAGGTTAAACAAAACAAAATAGTAAACCTTAGATCATATAAAATTAATTCTATGTTTTGGGTTTTCCATGCACTTATTTTACATCACACATCTTTATAAAGAATCCAAAAAAGTTTGTTTCATTTAACAACACCTCTAGAGCACATTGATTTTTAATCTTATCAGCAGCTATTGGACGTCAATCATACAGTCATTCTGACATATTTATTTAGAGGAAACCCGCTGTTGCCACATAGGCTACTCTTTCCGATAAGCTGCAAGGGGTCTTTTATATGCTCCGTCCCATAGACAGGACAGCACATACCACAGCCTTTGATAAACCATTATACAGAATCCTTTACCTACTCTCATTTCAGACAGCCGTGGTCTTTAAACAGCAAATTTCAACCCCTGATACAGATTAAAAGGAAAGGATTGTTTATTTAATGACACCCCATCACATTGTTTATTCACTAATTATTAGGTATCAGACATGTTTCAGTAGCAGATCCAATGGGGGGTCCAGGGGGTTTGGAGCCCCCTTTCCTAGAATTGTTTTTTTCAGATACACCAAATGCTGTGTTTTAAACATTGTAATGTTTAGGGGTCAGTAAATAACAAAAGAAAAAATATCGGTAACAGTTCTATAAAAATAGAAGATTAATTATCTATTTATAGAACTTGTTTTTATCTTGTTCTTTTCAGTTAAAATTCAATAAAACACTAAACACATCATCACTAAGAAACTATTTCTCATTGACAATTCAACCCTGACCCAGAGGACGTGAAAATTAATCATTTTTTCCCCGTCCTATTCACCCATCACCTTTGGACCCCTCACCCCCCTTTCAGAAATCCTGCATCTGTGCCTGTATTTTGTGACATGGTCTTTATAGGACATTGTAGTTTGTATATACCTGTGTTGAACTACATGTACTAGTATGTAGTTATCGACTGACCACTGTAATAAGATATCCCATTGAGTGGTTCCAAGTGCCTCTTAACAATGCCCTCTCTAAGTAATCAGTTGCCAGGTTAAGCTAACAACACGGCTACCCGGAAACAGCAGGTGTGTGGCAGGATGACCACAAAATATACCTATTAAACCAGCCCCAATGGTGCAGTGGTTAAGCTATCGGACTCGTAGCTGGTAGATACTGGGATCAAATCTCAGTCGAGGTATGGGATTTTTAATATCGATACTGGCCCCAACTCAGAGTGAGTGCTCCGCAAAGCCCAGTGGTTAGGTGTATACCACTTACACCGACCATTGGTCCACAACTGGTTTATCAAAGGCAGTGGTATGTGCTGTCCTGTCTGTGGTATAGTGCATATAAAAGATCCCTTGCTGCTTATCGATAAGAGTAGCCACATTAGCGTGGTGGCAGCGATTTTCGTCTCTCCTACTAACACTAATCTCTGTCCTAGACAGACAGCACAGGAAGCTGAGTTGTATGCCCAGGACAGCATGCTTGAACCTTAATTGGATACAAGCAAGAAAATAAATACAACCAACTAACCACCTATTCAAGATCAAGAGGCAAGGACTGGGATATACATGTACAGTTGAGTATTAGATGTTTACAAATTAATTTTAAAAAATAAAATTTTGATAAAACTTTCACTAGCTTATTATTGAAAAAATAAATGTACGTGGCTAGGGTTATAATTAAAATCACATCATTCAGAAAAAAAAGAGTTCCTTATCATGTGACATCACAATTTTGAGTTTATGTTTATAAAGATTTATAATTAATTTTAATACTAATAATTAGTATTATGTTGAATTATAGGGCTCAACAAGTTTTGGCTCAATAGTAAAATCTGCCAATATGTTTATTAAACTTAAAACATAAATAAATCATAAACCCTAAAGCTAACATCTGAGAATATGTTTTTAAACTTTTGATTGGTGATAATTGCTAATAAATTCTATATATTATATCTGTGTAGTAATCTCTAAAAAATTATACAGCAATTCAGAACCCAATACTAATCAAAACGTTCCCTGAATTTTTTATTTAAAATTTAAATATAACTACTTTTTTCAAATTATATTTCAAAACACTGAAGAACATTACCAAGCACAAAAAAATTAACTATCCTTTCAGGAATTGGGACAGGCTCAAAACATTTTGACACCTCCTCATATTTTTTGTAATGTGTATATAAAAACATTATTGTAACCGGCCTCTGTGGCGCAGTGGTTAAGCTATCGGACCCGAGGCTGGTAGGAACTGATATCAAATCTCAGTCGAGGCATGGGATTTTTAATCTCAGTATCGATTCCAACCCAGAGTGAGTGCTCTACAAGGCTCTGTGAGTAGGTGTATACCACTTACACCAACCAGTGGTCCACAACTGGTTTAATAAAGGCCGTGTTATGTGCTATTCTGTCTGTGGGATAGTGCATATAAAAGATCCCTTGCTGTTTATAGAATAGCAGTGGGTTTCATGTCTTCTACTAACACTAACTTCTGTTCTGGCCAGACAGCACAGGAACCTGAGTTGTGTGCCCATGACAGCGTGCTTGAACCTTAATTGGATATAATCACGAAAATAAATACAACCACCACCAACATTATTGTGTG